>WMED01020050.1:0-12261 GCA_019650415.1 Pipa parva
GAGGGAGAGAAAGAAAGAGTCCCTCACCATCAATCGCTGATCTCCTCCAATGCCCCCCCACCCCCAATCCCATCACCGCTATTTGCCACTTCCCCATATTCTGTGAATGCGCCAGCTAACGATGGTCGTACACTACGCAATATATTACTACTGACGCAGTCATGGATTTACTATGGGAATTTGCTGTTTAGTCAATAAGGAGGAGTACAGAATCCTAGTGTAGCCACCTGAAGTGATGCAAGTTCACTTAAACAGGTGAATTCACACTTTAGCCAATAACTCTCTTGATGTGTTAGATCGGGTATTTGAATGTTGGCACTGCAGTTTAGTATGGGGCTGAATGGTTTGTCAGGTCTAGTGAAGGGAATCATTTGAAACAATTAGTTTTAGCTTATTTGAGCAGGAAAAGTTTCTTAAATAGCATTTGAGCAATACTGATTATTCTATTTTTAAAATAGTGATACTATTTTATAACCTGTGGAAATGGCTGAAGAGAGGAAAAAACACTGATTTTAATGTCTCCCATTGTGTTTCTAAAAAAATCCATTGCCTTCACTTCTGCTATGTGGTTAACCCTTAAAGTACTTCCTACTGTAGTTTTACCAGCACCACAGAAACAACGGTGTTAACAAGATAAGCATTTAGCGATCCAACAGCTGGTGCAATTACCAGTGGAACGCTATTACCTGATAGGCAGGGGTCTTTCAGCCTGGGGACAGGCACTGGGAGGGATCTTATGTGACCACTTCCTTCTTCTTCTCCTCCTCCTTCCCCTAATGCCTGCAGTGACAGATTCAGCATGCAGCTGCAGATCTGAAAGTTTACCCAATAGCCAAAATACCCACCCAGAAACCCCACTTCACCCCCTAGCACCATGAATGACCCCACAGGACATCAATTTACCCCCCTCCAACACTGATTGCCCTCATTGTAGAACTGGATTATTCCTTCAGGTTCCTATTTCCCAGACATGTTTCTGAGCCCCAATAAGCCACAGGCTGTCCCACCTGACCTCCAATGATCTCTTAGTTTGCTCAAAGAGCAATAGGTTCCTAGACAAGTCCCTTTGATTGCCTCACACAGTTGCCAATTCTTCTGCACAGCTGGAATTTCCTCCACAGTTCCCCCTGATTACCATGCACAGGTCCTGCAGATCCGATAATTTCCCCACAGAGCCACTGACTCATCCAAAGACCCTCTCCCCCACCAATTGTGTTACATAGTCTGGGATTGCCCCACTGAAGCTAGGACTCCTCCACATTTCCTCCTGATTGCCTCATGCAGCTGCTGCCTATTCCTCTGCATAACAGCAGATTCCTCTGTATATCTGCTGATTTCCCCACAGAACCACCGATTTCTCTGCAGGACTTCCAATTACCCCGCAGAGCTGCCAATTCCTCTGCAGATCCCCTGATTGCAGGACAATTGGGCTGTTTAACACAAAGCCAGTGATTACACTTCATAGGTACTGATTGGTCCCAAAAACCCTTGATTGCCCCACACAGCTCCAAATCACCCCAAAAACTCAAAACCTAGCTGAGCCCAAGATTACTCCACCACAACCCCTGTACTTGGACAATGTCCGGATTGTCAGGAAGGTGCCCCCAGTACATCTCAAAACCCCCACTGGCCCTGTACAGCTCCCAGAGTTCAACACAAAGCTCCTCTACATTGTTTTTTCAGGAACCCATCAGAAACCTTGTATACCCAAGAGGGTTTGCGTCCAGAAGTCTGCATCCATATCAATAATCTTGATACTGTATGTTTAGATAACTAAGGATATGTACTTTCAAAAAATATACACTTTGCAGGGGTATTTGAAATGTAAAGGGTTGTTACAATTGAAAAACTGGAAGATGGGCACTTGGAGTGCAGCACCAAGATTACCAGCTAAAATTATCCTTGTGTGCGCATACATACTCCTATCATTCTGTTCAGGAGGCATTGCTTAGTATGTTTGGATTTCAAGTTGCTATGTGAATGAAATATTGTTTTTACTCTGCATTTTTGTCAATTTTTCAGCAAACCAGCAGAAACCAGTGACTTTCAAGGGGATTTGTGTCGACAAATCAGCATCCATGGCAAACAAGCCTGGTATGCCTGGATAGCTGAAGGTATATACGTTACTTTGTAAAGGGGATTCAGAAGGTTCTTTCTTGAGAAAAGCTGCAAGGTGTGCATATTAATTTTATTTTTTCTAAAACATTGTTATGTGCTCATTTTAATTAGGAGTGTCTCCTAAGCAGGAAAGGGGATTTAGCAAGACACTTGTGGTATAACTGTGACCGTGAGTAACAGAGCTTTTACTTTCACCATTGGTTTTCCTGATAAAAGTACTTTTTCTATTAAAAAAATAAATAAATAGGCACCAATTTAAGGAAAATATCATTTCTTTTTTTTTAGTTTTTCACATATTTCAATATTTCCCCCAAAACAATAAGCAAAGAAAACATTGCAAACAAGAAATTGCATGTGAAAGCCCAATGACTGCTGAAAAACATTTTTTTTTCCTGGAAATCACATTGATTTCTCTGCCAAAATCTTAGTCTTAAACACAAAGTGCAAAATGCATAAAAATTGCATTTCAGTAATCCAGGGGTCCCCAAACGTTTTACACAGGGGGCCAGTTCACTGTCCCTCAGACTAATGGAGGGCTGGACTTTAAAAATGAAAATCCCTATGCACACTGCACATATCTTATTTTTAAAGGAGACCTAAAGTCAAAAAATAAAAAACAAGTGTTAAAATACTTACCTTATACTGAGCTGATTGATTATAGTCACAGCATGAGCTGTGCTGTAATTAGCCTGCTCCCAATGCTTCCCCCGACGCCTCCTGCACAGCGCTGGCTGACACAGAAGCCAGCATGCAGCTCCTTCTTCTCTTTCCCCAGCCTCATACATCATCACGCTCATTGCGGGGAGCATTCTCACTGGCCCCCACACTGAACGTGATGATGCTTAAGCCCTGAAACACCTGAGGTGTAACAGGGCCAGTCAGCCAGAGCTGTGAAGAAGCATTGGGGGAAGCATTGGGAGCTGGCTAATTACAGCACAGCTTATGCTGCGACTTATCAATTGGCTCAAGATAAAGTAAGTATTTTAACACTTGTTTTTTATTTTTTGACTTTTTAATTCTAATTTAAAGTAAAAATTAAAAAAAGGGAACAAATACAATATTGCCTTCCCCACAACCTTCTCTCACACTGTGCTGCTTACCCCCACAATCCTCCATCCCACACTGTGCTGCCTGCCCCACAACCCCCTCCATATTACATGTCTTCTGAAGGGGGGTTGCTATCCTGGTGCTCTCCTCCCCCCCCTTTTTTGTTCCTACCTTGTACCCGGCCCGGCTCAGTCTGCTGTAGATTAAGTATTACAGCGCTCCTCACTTCCTCCCCCAGCGCATACTAATGATGTTACTACACATCATCAGGAAGCGGTGTGGGAGAGGGACAGAGAAGCGCTGTAATCTTTACAGCAGACTGGGCCGGATACTAGGTAGATAGCAATAGGGAAAAGGAGGGGGGCGAGCACCACGACTGTGCCCCCTCCTGCAGCTGCCTCAAACCCTAGTGCTGGCCCGGCGACGGGGGCTGGATGTGGCCTGTGGGACGTAGTTTGTGGACCCCTGCAATAATCCATTAAACAACAAAATGGGTAATGAAATAAATTTTAATGCAGGCAACCCAAGTTTTTTAATGAAATCGCGATGGGCCTTGTTCAGTGAATATGGTTAATCAACATATATAATACTTCAGTTCTTAACTAATTATCTGCCTTAAGGGTGTCTCATAAAATTTGTTCAATATTAATCTTTGATAAGTAGTAAAGCTACATTTTTTTTGTTTACCTAGAGGCCAAGACATTTTCTAGTAAATATGGCAAACCCACATGGGCAATCCAAGTAGCAAGTTATTTCAAGAAAAAAATTCAAGTGATAGCAGAACTGTCACATTTGAAAAACAACCATATTCTCATTAGTCTCTCACTTTTCATAGATATCTTTCTAGTCCTCATTCAAGAACCAAAGTGTCTGAAATGCAAAATATTCTCTTATTTCCCTCCAAACGCCTTGAGAGATCACAATCATACATTACTTTACTGATATACTTACAATGCTGTCTCTGTACTCAGAATTACCACCATCAATGATAATATCACCAGGCTCCAACAAAGGAAGCTAGAAGAAAGAATATATAGATTTATTATTGTTTTTAGAATAAAAATTATGGATTTTTTTTTTAAAAACCGCAAGTTCCCAAAAACTTTAAGACAACAACTCTTACAAAACATAACATTCAAAATATACAAATATTTGATTATCTTTGATCTGCAATTAGAAATCCAAACAAAAAATAAAACATTTATACACACACACACAAATATATACACATAGGAATAGAGTGGTCATATTAGTCAACAGATGCAAAAAAAAAAAAAAAAAAAAAAAAAAAGAATATTTGCAATACTTAGGGGTACCTTTTTTATTGGACTAAAAGTCAGTTTAGATAAACCAGCTTTCAAGAGGTCTGTAGTCCCTTTATCAAGTCTCAAGCAATACTGAACACATAAATTAAAAGTGAGTTAAAAAACCATAAAACCAGGCAAAATTACATTATACCAAAATAAATATACGGTTATGATTGTGGAATTTTAGCAGGTCCACTGACCAGCGGAAGTTTGAATAAGATCCACCTGGGGTGCGGAATCTAACGGACACCAGGTTTTCACCAGTGGTTCCCGCAAGGGAACTTTGGCTTCGAAGCGGAATGCCCACAGGTCGTGGCCCCCAGGGAATCCTCTCCGTGTGGTAGCTTCAGATGGCAACTGTAGAATTCAACAACACAGGATACTGGTCAGCTGGATAAAGGACACTGGACAGCAGGATACCTGGATAGCAGGATACAGGATACAGCTCTAGTAAATGCAAGACTCCGGAAGAGTAACTACTTGCTCAGGCAAGGTCAGAGTGAAACTGGCAGCCTTATATACAGGAACCCTCGCTGAGATTGGCTGAAACTGAGGGGCTAATTCACCATTGTGTGTAGTGAGCTGCGAAGCCTTCGGTTCACTTCGCACATGGTGTTATGCGCCCGCTGATGTCCTGCACGTGGACATCAGTGAGCGCATTAAAGGAATTTCAGTCTTGGCATGGAGACTAGTGTTCCTTTAATGTACAAACAAGATGGGAATGTCCAGCCATCATACCCCTCAGGAAGGAGACAGGTTCTGTGCTTTGGTCCAACATGTGCATAGCAAAAAAGAACAAAAGCAAAAGACCTTGTGAAAGATGCTTGCGGAAGCTGGTAAGATTATGTCATTATCCACAGTGAAACGAGTACTGTATCAACATGGGCTGAAAGGCCACTCAGCCATGAAAAAACCATTACTCCAAAAGCAACATATAAAAGCCTGATTAATGTTTGCAAATGGACACAGGAAGAAAGACATGCATTTTTGGAGACATTTCCTGTGGTCTGACAAAACTAAAATTGAACTGTTATGTTTGGAGGAAATGGGGAGAAGCTTGGCAGCCTAAGAACACTATCCCAACTGTAAAACATGGGTGTGGCAGCATCATGTTATGGAGTTGTTTTGAAGCAGGAGGGACTGGTGCACTTCAAAAAATAAATGGCATCATGAGAAAAGAAGATTGTGGCAATACTGAAGCAACATCTCAAGACATCAGCCAAGAAGTTAAAGCTTCAGTGGAAATGGGTCTTCCAAATGGACAATGAACCGTAGCATACTGCCCAACTGGCTACAAAGTGGCTTAAAGATAACCAAATCAGTGTTTTGGAATGGCCATCACAAAGCCATGGTCTCAACCCTATTCAAAATTAATGGGCAAAGCTGAAAACACCCGTGCGAGCAAGGCGAACTACAAACATGGCTCAATTATGCCAGTTCTGTCAGTAGAAATGAGCCCAAATTCCTACCAACTAGTGATAAGCTTGTGGAAGGATATCCAAAACATTTAATCCAAATCATACAGTTTAAAAAGGCAATGTTACCAAATGCTAATGAAATGTATTTAAACTTTTGACTTTTAGTGTATATAAACTTCTGGTTTCAACTGTATAACCATCCAAATAAGAGAAAACTATAACCTCCCACCATACATACCATGGAAATTAAACAACCATATACTAACAAATCCAAAACTAAATCCACAACACAAGAACTAGAAGAATACTTAAAAACAAAAACAACTCCGGAGTCTCCTCAACAACAATCTGGTGTGCGCATCTTGAAATGGGACACTTTGACATATTTGTTTAGGAGTTTGAGGAATAGCACTGGATGAAACCCTCCATCTCTTTTGGGAACAATGAAGAGATTCAAGTAATAGCCCTGATCTCGCTGTTTGGGAGGTACTGGGATTATTACTCTTTTTTGTAGGAGGACCTGCGCACAGGCTCAAAAGGCTAGAGCCTTGTGAGGACTTACTGGAATGTTTGAAAGAATTAATCTTTTGGGAGGGGAGCAATTGAATTCTATGGAGTATCCTCTTGTTAGAATTTCGTGCACCCATAAATCTTCTATGGATTGAAACCACACACCCCTCAATTGGAATAACCGACTTCCCACTTGGTAATCCAATTTGGAGGCGGCTTGACCTTCATGCTGAAGCTTGTCTGTCTCCTGAAGATGAGGGAGACTTCTTAATTTGCCAAAGCTTTTTAGGGCGGTCATTGATGCAAGATTTTGTTTGTACTTGAGATGTTTGTCCAAAGGGACGAAAATTTTAACGATTGGGTTTTTTGTATTTATTTGAAAAATTTATTTTTCCAAAAACTCCTTTTTTGTTTGAACATTGGGGGAGGAAAGTGCTCTTACCCACAGTTGCCTGAGAAATTATTTTAATTCCTCACAAAATAATAGTTTTCCTCTAAAAGAAATAGATGTGAGAGACTTCTTTGATAAGAGGTCTGCTGACCAATGCCTTCTGGCTGCTATAGACATGGCCAAAGCTCTGGCTAGGATTTTGGGCTATGTCTAATGGAGCATCACACAAATAAGCAATGCCCTGTTACAGGTTCATTGCTAACTTTAATAGTGATTCTGCGGACAACTCAGATTGGATATTATCTAGCAATTGAGAGGCCCACTGTTCGCATGCCCTAGTTATCCATGCTGAGGCAAAAATTGGGCAGAGAGAAAAACCTATGGCTGAAAATATGGATTTTAGAAGACCTATCTAGAAGACCTGTCAGCTGCGTCTTTAAAAGAAGTAGAGTCAGAAATAGGAATTTTAGTGTGTTTAGATAATCTGAAGATTGAAGCATCTACCTCAGGGGGAGATCTCCATGTATCTATGCATTCTTTTGGGAAAGGATATACATTTGCAAGGCGGTGAGAGGTCTGAAAACGCACCTCAGGATTTTGCCATTCCCCTTGTACAATCTGTTCCAATTGATCTTATGCTGGAAAGATACCAGATTGTTTGCGTTGCCTCTTAAAAATATTTCTAGAGGGATCTGTATCTTGAGGAGGGCTGTTAATATTAAGCACCTCTAATACCTTTTGAATTAACTCATATCTCATCAGATAAATCATGAGTTGTCTTGTCATTATTGGGACAATCTGAAACTTCTCCCTCAGACATGTCCGAGTCAGAGAAATTATTCCCAGAAATTATATTATCCACAGATAATTCAATATCAGATGAAATAGAGGGTGCGGAGCGCTTGCGATGCGTTTTGCTAATATTAGAAGAGCGCATTAGCATTTGCTCAATTGTATTAGGAATTTGAGCTATTCCCTGTAACGATTGGGAAAGTTGCTGTACCCCTGCAGGAATAACTTGTTCATGGGGCTGAGAAGTTTCCTGGGCATTTTGAGATTTGAAACCAGAAGCCATAGCTGTACACTCTGCGCACATGAACTGTATTCCCCTTGCAAAGGTTTTAATAAACACTTAGTACATGCAAATAATTTTACTATGTGTTGTGGTATGTTTACTGATAGAATGTCCCAGTATTAACATCTGCCATGTAATGAAAGGGAATTTTGTACTTGTCCCTTTAAGAACTTAAGTAAGTTATATGGCAGTTTTATAATTGTAAAGACAAGATATATTACAGAGCTAAGTGTCTGTGTTGTGTCTTAACTGAATTTATGTAAGAAACTGAGTAAATACTCCCTACCAGAGAAGCTCTGTCTGTTCAGAGGCAAAGCCGATAAGATGGATTAGTCTGGTTACCTGTGGCAGCAGGAGATAAGGAGAGGATCTGAGGAGCGTTATCCTGAGTCCTTGAGAGAAAAAATGGCCGCGGGTAGCCTAATTAGCTAGCATAAAAATGGCGCGAATCTGAAAGATCGCGGCACTCTCGAGATGCTAGCGCCATCTTGGAAAACTTAATCACATAGTCAGTTTAACAGCAGAAAAAGTTATCTGAATGCAAATAAACAGTAAGTGTGCTTGTGGGGAAGCATCTCTCTCTGAATATGAGCAGATATTGATTCTAAATCACATATAAACTCCCCTGCGTGTCTGCTACATGAGCGCAGGAGGAGACAGGGAGAGAGAGGGGCTGAGGGGGAGTTGCAGAAACACAGACTTTCTCATGCTGTGTGAGCTGTTATGCTGTGTAAACTGCTCCCTCAGACCTTTATAATACTTTCCCCCATTACCCCTGGAATGTACCATAAGTAAGATATAGTATATGGTATAAGGGGAATAAAATTACGGTACTTGTTCTGTAGATAAGTGATTATAATCTTTTCCATCACTTACTTGTCCAGAAGTTAAGAAATTGTATGTATGTATGTATGTATGTATGTATAATTTTATTTATAAAGCACCACAAATTTACGCAGCACTGTACAATTCAGCAATACAAGTATAATACAGACATGGGAAAAGTGCATTAAACAATACAAGTAAAATATTACAAGGATACATCAAATTAAGTGCTAGGTTGTGATTGATGCAAGAGGTTGGAGGTCCCTGCCCCATGGAGCTTACAATCTAAGTGGGAGGAAGACTTACATACACAGATAGGACAATAAGAGCTGCAGAGTGTGTTGAGACATTAGGTCCATAAATGCAAATAAATAGATATAGATAAATACAAATGATATATACAGATATTAAACATAAAAATTATACGTAGAATCAATGATAAGAATCCGTGCTAGTGCTAGTGCTCTGACAGATTTCAATTTGGTTTTGAAGGTGAAGAGTGAATGTATCTGGCGGAGACAAGGGGGTAAAGAATTCCAAAGGTGAGGGGCAGAGAGTGAAAAGCGTTTAAGACGAGAAAGGGCAGTATTAGTACAAGGTACGCAAATCTGGTTGCTGTTAGAGGAACGTAGTGGACGCCGAGGAACATACAGACATAATTGTGAGGAAATGTAAGGTGGGGCAAGAGAGTGGAATGCCTTAAATGTCAAAAGGAGAACACTGTAAATAATTCTTTTAGTTACAGGAAGCTAGGGAGCAGAGTGAGGTTGGGAGATGGGTCATCCTCTCTGTAGAGAGAGAATTCTGGCAGCAGAGTTTAGAACAGATTGGAGCGGGGAGAAGTAGGAAACTGGAAGGCCAGATAGAAGAACATTGCAGTAATCCAGGCGAGATAGGACAAGAGCATGCAAGAGCGTATTAGCATTGGAGCGAGAGAGAAAGGGGCGGATCTTGGCAATGTTGCGAAGAAAGAATCGACAAGATTTAGCAGTGGAAGAGATGTGTTTAGAGAAGGAAAGAGCAGAGTTAAAAGTCACTCAAAGACAACGAACAGAGTTTACAGGGTTGATATTCGCACCATCCACTTGAATGGAAAATGTAGGTCCAGGTTTTGGTGGTAATACAATTAGTTCCGTTTTAGCAAGATTTAACTTGAGGTGGTGCTTGGCCATCCACGAGAAGATTGCCAGAAGACAATTTGAGATTTGAGACTGTAATTTGGGAGTTAGCTCAGGAGCAGATAAATAAATTTGGGTATCATCGGTATACAAGTGATATTGGAGACCAAATGAATTGACGATATCGCCCCGGGGATAGATTGTAGAGGGAGAACAGGAGAGGGCAGAGGACTGAGACTTGGGGCACCCCCACCTTAAGCGGTACAGGAGAAGAGGAGTTATTAGCATGGGAGACAAAGAATGAACGATCGGAGAAATAGGAAGCCAGCCAAGATGCGGCTCGATAACGGACCCAAAGCGCATGGAGAATTTGAACAAGAAGGGAGTGGTCAACTGTGCAGAGGAAAGGTCAAGGAAAATTAGAATAGAAAAGTGAACCTTGGCTTTGGCAGCCTGGATATCATTTGCAAGTTTACAAAGAGCAGTCTCTGTAGAGTGCCCCGGCCTAAAACCAGACTGCAGCGGATTAAGGAGATGGTACTCATGCAGAAACCAAGTAAGGCGGGTACAGACAAGACATTCTAGAAGTTTAGAGGCCAGTGGTAAGAGAGAGACAGGACAGTAGTTAGCAAGGCACACAGCGTCCAACGTAGCTTTTTTAAGGATGGGTTTTATACAGGCCCGTTGAAACAAAGAAGGAAAAATTCCAGAGGACAGTAAAGATTATAAAAAATTATAAAATTTTCTCTCAACGGGTTGCTAGCCAGAATTCCTGCTGTGCACAGACAGGGATATACTATAGCTCATTTTTCTTTTGACATGAATGTCATTTAGAATACACGGGAGATATTTGAGTGTGGCAGAGGAGGATGGCTGGAGAGTACAGGAAAGTGTTATTCCCCAACTCCTATCAGTCCCTGGTTGTTAGGCATATTCACCAAACCAAAGAAATAGCTGTCTATGAGCCAGCATCACTGCCTCCTGGAGAAAGGACACTAGAAAAACTGACTTCCTCTGCTCTGTGCAAGGGGTTAAGCCTATAGGGGAGGAGTCTAATCTTTTTCACTCTAGTATCCTGCCTCCAGTCAGAGGGAGCTTTACCCAAGATCCTGTGTCCCCCAAGAGTCCTAAGAGAAAATGATTTATAAGGTGAATTTTATTAAACTCACAAAGACCTATCTTGGTCTTTTAGAGCTTATCAAGCAAGATCACACAAGTGAAGAGATGTAGGGAAGTGCATTGGAGTGAAGTGCTTTGAATGTCAAAAGTATGACACTATGGATGAAATTTATTGAACTTGGAAAGACCACTCTCGGTCTTTCTTAGTTTACGGAGCGAGATCTCACATTGTTCTTGCCAAATTTTTTTATTTTTCAATAAAAAAGGTAGCCATACTACTAACGTATTGCTTCCTTTCCATCTAAAAATTGAAAAAAATCTTGCAAGAACAAGATCTCGCTCCGTAAACTCAGAAAGACCGAGAGTGGTCTTTCCAAGTTTAATAAATTTCATCCATAGTGTCCTACTTTTGACATTCAAAGCACTTCACTCCAATGCCCTTCCCTACATCTCATCACTTGTGTGCCCATATACACATAGTTGTTAACTTGTCACATAGTTGTTAACTTTTAACTTGTCTTCACAAGGCAATTGTCTTTATGAACCACCAAGTACGAACTCAAATTCTTGTCAGGCTGGGTTCACACTAGCTGATTTTCAGCTGAGCTGTAAAAATAGCCTGCATTGTTTCCTGTGAGATATCTCACACAAGCTATTGTGGTTTGCACCATAGACAATAATGAGCCTAACTAAAAAATAAACAGCTGAAAATCAACTAGTGTGACCCCAGCCTTAATTGTAAAACTATTAAGGGATTGTTCTTGATGGAGGTAGAGGGATATAGAATTCTAGAGATAAGGGGCAGTGAAAGAGAAGGGTCTAACTGAAATTCTCTTCGAGCACGAGTTTTCATATATTTTACTGCACATATCTATGTATTTAAGTCTCCCTCCCATTTAGTTGTAATTTGTATGAAGCATGGGACCTCCATCCTCTTGTTGCAAACATGGTCTGGCACTTAGAGTATGTATCTTCAAAATTGTATGCTTACATCTACTTTACTTGCTCTTTGATAAGCACTTTCCCATACCTGTATTATTACATACAGTGCTGACCAAAAGTAATGGCACCCCTGCCATTCTGTCAGATAATACTCAATTTCTTCCAGAAAATGATTGCAATCACAAATGATTTCATAATAATATCTTAATTTAATTTATCTTCAATGGAAAACCACAAAAAGAATAGTCAAAAAGCCAAATTGGATATAATTCCACACCAAACCCTAGAAAAATCATGTGATGCTTCACTAATTTGTGTAATTAACAGCACGTGTTACTTACCTGTGGCACATAACAGGTGGTGGCAATAACTAAATCACACTTGCAGCCAG
>WMED01020052.1:0-12261 GCA_019650415.1 Pipa parva
GTCGCCTGGGTATGACTATTTGCGCCTGGACTGATTCTGTTACGCTACTAGGTTTTTCCAGATTAAAAGGAACAGTTTCCCTTATTCACTTCAAATGTTACTTATTTTCAATGGTTATGAATATATAATCACTTTCTATGAAACTCACTCGTGTCACCTACTTCATCATCAGCTGATCAATTTGGAATGTTTCATCATAAATGTGACTAATGCACTTGACAATTAAAAGAAAAAAAAAAAAAAAAAAAAAAAAAAAGTGATCAGAAAGAACAATGGCAACAGAGGATCTCGGAGATTGCATACCTGCAGAATTCTGATTTGTTTCTCAAAATTCTCAAGCCTTTCAGTCAAATTCCAAACTTAAGCTGTTGATTTTTGTGTCTCTTTAACAAGCCTTTTTTGTTTAACCCTAACTCTAATTAGTCGTACCTTCAAAGAAGAGGTATTTTTGGGATTTACACCAATCTTACTGATGTCCTCTTCTTCCAGCTCTCTGCCAATATGCTGTAGAAATGGATCTGAAAAAGAAAAAAAAATTGAATATATTAGAGGGGGGGAAAGGGATATACCTGTATATTGTTTGTATTATACAAAGTTACAAAAACACTTCTATTATCCCAAGTACAATGCAAAGAAAGAGAAACTTCCAGTGCAGGAGGCTCTAGCTGAAAAAGTCTATTTAAAATAAATAATTAAACCAAAATGGTGAAATGTATTAACTGACCGAGTGAATTGTCAAACAAGAGTTGCAGTACACATTACAGTAAAAAAAAAATAAAAAAAAATATAATA
Source organism: Pipa parva (assembly GCA_019650415.1). Taxonomy (NCBI): domain Eukaryota; kingdom Metazoa; phylum Chordata; class Amphibia; order Anura; family Pipidae; genus Pipa; species Pipa parva. Next base: position 793 of record WMED01020052.1, read on the forward strand.
ATAATAATAATAATAATACACATGCATTTTTTGGTTTGCTTGTGAACTGCTTGCTTGACTCTTGTCTTATCCTTATTCCTGTATCCTTCAAATATTATCAATAAAGAAGGTTTTTATAGTATGAAACACGATAAGGTTTCTAACTGAATGGAGCAGCATGAAAACACAATAAAAACCTTCTTTGTAGATGTAAAAAAAAAAAAAAAAAAAAAAATGGACAAAAATATTTTAATACTACAAGTCTGAAGGTTTTAGGAACATACGCATTAGTTTAGAAATTCTTACGACACACGCAAGGGATGATGGACATAGGAGGATACAAACTAAACACCTTGTACAAGAACCATAAAAATGTAGATGTTGAAAGCCAACAGGCACTGCCACTACCACCTTTTAGAAAGTGGGCAAAGGGGGACACAGCGCAGGGTTTGTATTGGATCTGGTACATTGCAAAGCAAAACATTTTATTGAATATCTGCAAACATGCTGGGAAACAGTTATGTGGGGTCTTACTAAAACCTTTTTTGTTTTGAGGAGGTTAACAGGACTACAATTGAAGAAGAGCTTCAAAAAAGAGACACCCAACCAATTGCCTCAAGAGTAACAAATAACATACCAAAATTAGAAGCAGATGGCACCCAAGATTACCTTTTGAGGACTCTGTGGAAGGGGAGATGCAGTCATTCCCCACATCTTCATGATCATCATCCATGAAATTGGTTTCTAAACTGAACTTAGATTCATGTTTTAAATCAGTGAATCCCTCAGCTCCTTCTGTGGTGGAATCACCAGCAGGTTCCTCATCAATTTCCCCCTCTTTCTCTGGGGCATCTGCGATCTCTGCAGAAAGATAAGCAAAGTCATTCTTATAGATTTTAGAAAATGAAAACACTGTCAAATGAAGCAACCCCTCATTTACTATGCGTACATTACCATGACTGTAAAAGCTGTTAGATATATGCAGGAACCAAAAACTTTTTATTTGCAATGGTATCTCAATCTCAGATGAGATTATGCTGGAGCAGTGTTAACTAGATGTAATCACAAGGATACACAGTGACAAATACTAAAGCACCTTTATCTTCTCTCCGGGTGCTGCTGACCTAAAAGTGCCTGCATCCCAAATTCAAACAATGGTGTAAATCAGAACATTGGGAATGAGCTCACCTCAGCTGGAATTCTCCAGGTTGATCATCTCTGTTAAAGTGCCTTATTTATTTTCTACTGTCAACTTACCTTCATACACAGAGAATGTTATTACTGTACTAAGCAACAGATGACATGGCATAGGAAGTGCACAAAACTGGGTTTTGTCTGCATATCTGTATTCATACACAAACAAGAGCTGCCATGTTTTCCCAACATTTTTCACATACATAAATATTGTTTGGGTATTCTAGAGTACAATAGAGAAGGTATCAGCTAGAGCAAACATACTGGGTATTCCCACCCATACAGAAATAGAAATATAGACTAAGAAACCAATGTAGCATGCTCTTATACTTATCTACATTAGTGTGAATAAACACTGTTAAAAAATCCATAGCTGGGGCCAAGTTTAAATAAATTAGATTCATTCAGTGTATGCAAGTACCTTTCTCTTCTGCTTCTTCAGCTTCAGATGACTCTATTTCACTCTCATCTTCATTATTTCCATGTTCTTCATCAGTCTCATCTTCATTGTCCTCATTTACTTCTTCCAATACATCTTCATCTCCTTCTACAACGTCTTCCTCATCCTCACTTTCACTTTCCTCTTCATCTGAAGCACTTTTTAAAGTGGCAAGTAGCCTGTGGTACATATTAACCTCTGTTTCATTCTCAGCCTCACTCTCGCTTGCAGACTCATCCTCAGAGCTCTCAGGCTACAACACAGATAAATTACCAGCAGTAGATCAATTACAGGAATACACTATCTTATACTGAACAGGGATAATACTGATGCAATATTTAAAACACAACTTGTACATGAATACGTAATAGCAACATTGAACAATGTTTCATGATTTTACCCCATTCCCTTTGCAACCAAGTGGGTATTTGAGCCATCTCAGATAAGCAAGTTGGAAGGTTTGTTTGTCCATCAGCTGTATGTTACTATACAATCTAGGGTACAACTTAGACTGTTTTATTTGTTTCAGAATTGTATGTATAATTTTATTTAGAAAGCCACAAATTTATGCAGCGCTGTACAATTCAACAATACAAATATAATACAGACAGGGGAAAAGTGCATTGTACAATACAAGTAAAATATCACAAGGATACTTCATTTCAAGTCAGAGCCCACCCCCGGACCAAGGGGAAACGGGTTGATGATGCGGCGCTCTCCCATGTGACTATTAGGAGATGCTGGCACCGGGTTGCATGCTGAAAGGAGAGTATCACGGCTGTGAAGAGTTTCTGCTCCAGGACACCTTAGAGTCGGTGGCACAGATGAAGATGGAATCCTAAACACGGAAGTGTTTCTAAACAGGTAAGATATTTCATTTTAGGGGCACAATTGAAAATAAAATGCATTTAATAAAAGTTAGTAATTCGTATTTACTAACACATGCATTTTTTTTTTCAATTTTGGCCGCAGTGTTCCTTTAAGCTCTGCATTGGCATGTCCTAGAAATCACATGGGAGAGCATGCACGTCATTGAGGGAGGATGCATTGATCATGTGCACACTCTCCCATGTGACTTTTAGGAAGATCCAATGCAGGGCTTCACTAGGAGTGCAGCTGGAGAGGAATCGCCTGATTTGGATGCCGTAGAGTTGCCGGCAGTGTCTGAAGATGGAGCATGCAACACGGAAGTGCTGTATAGTACTTCTTTACAGGTAAGAATTTTAACTTTTTTATAAAAAATTAAAAATAAATCGTAATCAATAAAACGTGGTAATTAGCATAAATAAATGTTTTTTATTTTTTGGCCTGACTGTTCCCATAAAGCATATCCCTCAGCTACTCACTGCCTCCAAGAAGCCAAATGTAAAAATCAGTCTTTGTATGTATGTATAATTTTATTTATAAAGCACCATAAATTTAAGCAGTGCTGTACAATTCAGCAATACAAATATAAGACAGACAGGGGAAAAGTGCATTTACATTACAAGTGAGTAATTTACAAGTGTAAAATCACTTTAAGTACCAGGTTGTGAATGACACAAGAGGATGGAGGTATCTGCCCTGTTACAATCGAAGTGGGAGGCTTTCAAGACAGCTATGAATTAAGTTATAGGAGAAAACTGTAAGACTGCGTTGGGATGTAGAATTTGTAGACTTTGAGGACCCTTGTCTAAACCACTGTAATTACTTTAGTAACTAACAACTATATAGGCTACATTAAGTACAAATATTATACAGTGAAATATTAAAACTCAGTATACAATGAAGAGAGAGATGTGAAAAAAAAATGGCAACATTCACTCACCAACTGAACCACTTGAGTTAGTTCTTGTTTTTTGTTAATTCTGCAAAGAGGAAAAAAGTACAAATGTAACATGGCAGAAGAAAGAAACAGAATACTATAAGATACATCTGAATTTCATTAGATTTCCCTACCATGCTTTCCACTAGTTACAGCTTTTCTTTGTCCTTACCCTGCGTTTTGAGCTAAACCAACTTATTTTGGTGTCATTGTTTTATCCAGTTTACCAGATGCCTATGATTTGTCTTTCATAATAGTTGAAGTGATTTATAAATTATTGGCTCTGAGCTATGGAGGATTACAATGAGGACTGATGGGGTAGCTTGCCCAGGATCCCGAGCTGTATCAACCTCAAATTACTTTATTAGATATGTAGGTAATCAAACATAACGAATAGAGGTTAACTACACTTAAATATGTCCTAAAAAGGACTCCATGTATCGGGGGAGTGCCATATATACAAAGGTATATTAGAATATGAAACTTGAGGTAGATTAAATATATATAATGTATTTTCAATGAAGAGTTAAATAAGTCATAAATAGTAAAAAGTAGTAGATATAATGATGAATAACAAGCCATCTAAAGAGTGCTATATTATTTTACCAGTCAAAGTCATCCCATCAGATAGTTAGTTGAAGAAAATGCGTTGCCCAGTACAGTAGAGCATGGTAACCAGGCATCCCCCTTAAACCAGACGCATTTCACCCCTATAGCAAAAGGGTTTCTTCTCGCAGCTCAGGTCAGGACCATTTTAATGGAAAACCATGTGACTTCTTGTCATCATGTTTCTTAGTCACCACCTGAAATTATGTTATTTATTCCCAAGCAATCAAGTACAATTTCCAGAATACACTTAATATCCAGGCAGTATATCTGTGTATGTGATCCATCCATGGATTCCTAAAATGTAGGAGTTGTGTACTTTACTCTATGTGTAGGCCTAGGTAATGAATTAATCTAAAATTACAGATTAGCAGATCTGGCATTGCCACCATCTGCATAGATGTTGGCTGAAGGAGTCTGGTGGACTGGGTACTAGTCACATTATGTCAACTCTGAAGAGCTAAAATATGTGAGCAGTAGCTGAAACTGTCCAGTGAGAGGGAACAATTATATTACACATAGAAACAAAAGTAGAGATAGAGTGATACCAAAGACAACAGGAGTCAGATAAAAGCAGTCACTCCCGCCCTTCTGCATATTCCGACCATCATCAGGTGATCTGGTTATTCCTCCTCTTATATGTGCACTTCAGTATCCTCCACTTTGGCACTTACGGGTCATAAAACGGGTGCTGCTCCCCAAAATCTTTAAGGTGCTTCTTTTGCTTCTTACTCAGAGCGCTGACTGCCTCATCCCGGCGCGTCTTCCTCCTCTTCCCCATAACTAAACAAGACTTGTTTCCACGTGCAAACACCAGCTCGCTTCCGCTTTAGGGCGCGCAGTTGATGACGTTGTCAGCTTACCGCTACTAGTGATTGGCCGTGTGTTCGGTCACGTGACACAAAGCCAACGTTTCATTGGTAGATTTAACGTTTCCCAGGGAACTGTCAGAAAGATTTCCGGTTTCTCAGCGCTATGGAGTCTGCTGTGCGGGTCCCGGAGAGGCTTCAGAAGCGAGAGGAGGAGAGGCAGCGAGAGGCGGATAGGAAACGGCAGGAGAAGGACACCCGAGCCGTGCTGGAGGAGAAGAGCAGCCATTTCCGTGCTAGCTTCGGCTCCGAGCGCATGGCTGTGGAGGAGTTGCTGGTTCGGGCAGAGCCCGGGGCACTGGAGGAAGTCGCAGGCCGGCTGCAACTGCTGCAGAAGCTGCTGAATGACAGCGTCATGTTCCTGCCGCCCTACGATATCCGCCAGGCCCAGGAGGCGCTCGCACGGCTGCAGGGGATCCTGGAAGGGAAGCGGCAATGCCTGCAGCCCCGGGGCAAATTCGCTTTCAAATCCCGCAGGAAGGAGGCACCGGTCCCTAGCAACCAGGCTGTGCCGGAGCCTGTGCCACAGGCCCGGCCCAGGGAACCCCAGCCTCCTGCTGCGTGCGGCTTACACCATCGCTCCTCTGAGACCCTGTACATGGAGGCTGCTGAGATCCAGAGGAAGGATGTGCTACTGAGCCAGCTGAGGGACTGCACAGTCACACTGAGGGGCAGCCCAGCAACACTGCATGTTAGGGGCCTGAAGGGCTGCACTGTGCTGTGTGGCCCAGTCTCATCCTCTGTGTTTGTGGATGACTGCAGTGACTGCTTGTTTGCCTTTCCCTGCCAGCAGCTGAGGACCCACAGTACCACCAGCAGCAGCTTCTATCTGCATGTCACCAGCAGGGCTATTATTGAGGACTGCAGCGATCTGCACTTTGCACCCTTCACCTGGACCTATGACGGTATCCTTGGGGACTATGAGGTGTCTGGCTTGGACAGAGCCATCAACAACTGGAGCCTGGTGGATGACTTCAACTGGTTGGCTAGGGATGTCCCATCACCAAACTGGAGTATTATTACAGAAGAGAACCAGGTCACCCACTGGGCATAATGTCTTGGAATCTGGCAGATAATACACCCCCTTTGTTGCCTTGGCATGCAATGAGCAAAATGTCTTACCAGTGAGTTATGAAATAAGTTCCACTTACAAGCCGACTACATTAACATGCACAGCGTTATCTGTCTATGGCAGGGATACAAAATCTTTGGTTTTGCAGATTCTGCTGAGTTTAAGCCCATGGCAATTTCCAGCAAGTCCTTTCCTACAAAAAAAATGACAGGGTTTATGGGAATGGTATTTCGTGAACATTGGTTGTGGGGCTGCAGGTTGGCAGTCCCTTAATCATTTTGCAAAGACAGAGTCTTAAAACAGCCCATCGCCCACTTGTTGTTAATTATCATTCCTCTATGTAAGAGTACAGTATGAAAAATCATAGGAGAATAAGTCTGTCTGTAATATGGATATAAGCTTATGATAAGGAACTCAGGACATTTTGCTATGCTCTTCTCTGGCAACTAATAGAAAATGCAGCTTTTATAAGCAGTGGTTAAGCATGTAAAAATAATCAGAACAAATAAAAATGTAAGGTCTGTTATCTAATGTCATCAAATGAGATGCACAAGGACCAGATTTTCAGTACAGCGGTCAATATTCATGCTCGAGGCATACACTGTTTATTACAGTGGTGTGGGAACTTAGAAGAAGATTGGTCCATTACATTTTAAAGTTTGACTTTGCAATATGTCTTGCTTTTTTGATATAGGCAGTATTTTAGTTTTCTGTTTGCATTTCATTGAGTTTGCTATTAAAGTGTATCTGTCACCTCAAAAGTAATACTAATTTAGGTTCTACTAATGAAATAAACATTTTTGTAAAAGGAAGATGACCGAGAGAAACACTATATAAAGGTACACTTTTTTTTTTTTATCTATATTTACAAAAATGTTTATTTCATTAGTACAACCTAAATTAGTGTTAGTTTTGAGGTGACAGGTGCACTTTAAGAGCTTAAACATAGGAACACATTTCCTCATACAGTATAGATTATTTCTGACAAGACAGTGTTTAAGCAGACTTTTTTTTTTCTAAGTCCTTAAATATATTTATAGAATTATGAATTATGTATTCTCTTTTTAAGGGAATATATGGCACTGCATTCTCCATTAGAACATGCAGTTCTGAAAAATTGCTTTGCTAATCTATTAATTTATATATGCGAATGATGAACAAAGCAAAACTCTTGATGCCATTAAAGTGAATACTGGCATATTATTTGTTAGATAAACCTACATGTGTAATTTTGGTGCCTTGCAGCATAAGCAGTAGATTAATGTACATAAAAAGTTATTTTATGCTTCTATAAACCACAGTAGCTCAATGAAAATTGCTTGGCATTTACTGCTAGTAAAAGTGCATCATTCCAATTTTCTTGAAGCCCCTTTAGTTTTTATTGAAGTCACTGGAGAAAGGTTTCACTCCCGACAAATTCATTGCTGAAACACTGTAGATTTGTAAGAATATGATTGTTGCTGCAGGACAAGTAAGTTCAATACAAATTAATGGGGATGCACAAAAAAAAAAAACATAGAAACTCTGTCCTTTTTAAAAGTAGTAAAAGTGCTGTGTTACCGAATACAAATGTGGCTCCAGCCTAAAGCACTTGTTGGTTCTCTTTTAACTGTTCAGTGTCACTTGTTCAATATTGGAATTTCATTAAAGGAACTGCAACAATTAAAAAATTGAAACTGACTCTCATGCATTTACCTTATATTTTTAACTTGTCTTTTTATAATACTGCTATTCAGCAAATCAACCACGTTTGTATCCAGTCTAATTGCAGTTTGAATAACTAGAGGCTGCAATACTAAATGGTATCAAAAACATTACTTACTATCCGATTCAGTTAGCTGAAATATTGGGGAACATCTAACTTTAAAATTTCTCCCCATATGGTCATTGACAATGTGGGGGATGCGCCTGATTGGTTTCAGTGCTTAGAAGTGAGATGAGTGCATATTCACATATGTGGCCTCCCCCTGGATACAAAAAGGAGTAGGAGCAGCAAATTTCAAATAATTGCTTGCAGAGCCTTTCCCTTAAAGTGTAAGTAAACCCTATTTATAGATATTGCCCCATTACAGTATTGTAAAGTGGAAAAACGATTAATGAAATCCTCACTCACCTTTTCACTCTGCAGCACTTGTAATCCCTCTGTAAAATCTCCTTCCTGTAGAGTATGAGGCCACGCTCCCACCCCTCTCACATTCTCTGTCTTAAAAACCGACACTGGTCGTAATTCAGTGCTGCAGGGCTTTTGCAGTGAAAGGAAAGTATTAGATTACTAAACATGCACTAGCAGAATGAGTCATTGTGTGACCTCATTAGGGGGAGGTGACTTTTGGGCACTATACAGGAAATGAAAGTACACACAGAAATGCAGGGGAGATAACTCAAAAATACAAAATAGTTTTTAATTTTCAATGTTTAAGTTTATGTTTCTACATTATGAATATAATATATATGTATAGTTTGGTCAATAACTTTACTTACACTTTAACTTCTCCATAGAGCTTTATGGAGAGTTGGTACCCTGTGCTCCAGGGTAAAATTTCTTCCCTGCCTTCCAAGCAACTATACCATACAGTATATTCCCTCAAAAGTCTATATTCATTGCATCATCCTTATTAATCATTCTCTATCACGATATTTTTATGTTTCTGTGACTGGCTGTATACTGCATGGTCCCTCCCTGTCTTTTTAGAACAATGGTAAAACTAGCATGCTAAAAGGATAGTTATTTCCACTGCTGTTTTCCCCCACTTGACCAAATTATTTATCACAAGCAGTGTATTCCTGCCTTAGTGGATGATGCACAAAGGAAAAAAGATATGCCTGTGATACAGTTTTCTCGTCTGTCCAGACACGGGTAATTGGCAAAAGTCAAATAGTCTAGACAATCTCTAACTTGTTAGCTCATCTGCATATCCAGGATATCATTGCTCATACACATGTATGAGTGTTCACGTATGCCATGAATAAGCACCTATAGCGTGGAACGCATAGGCATTGTTTAATGCTTTTAAAATGTGTTTATAAGGAACCGCTTGATGTGGTTACAATAAAAGGAGTTTTACCTTAACATATGGAGTGCCGGAGAATCGTATTTTGTGATTTAAAGCCTGAAGCCGTCTTTTTTTTCACACAGCCAAGGGGATTGGAGCGGTTAGTTTATATTTCTTTATCATTCATCAAGAAACCCTATTTGGAGCAGATGTAGGTAAAGACCATTTCTAGATGCAAGATCGCCACTTCTCTGCCATAAAACCCTGGTGGGCACAACTAGGTCTGCTCTCAATGAAAAGGAACACAGCCATGACCTCTACAGAGATAAAAGTGCTACTTGCTATTTAATTACATCATCTACATAGATACTGAACCTGGGACCCTGACAACGATAGAGTAATAAAGGGGCTGGAAAGTTTCTTGCTAATGTCTACATACTTTTTTTTTTTTTTTTTTCAAAATTTAATTTATCAAGAAGAGAGATTTGTACAGTGACAGTCTAGTGTTTTTTTTTTTTGTTTTTTTTTTTGTAATAATGCTAATATATCACAACTAGTATTGAGTTATGAAACATTTTGTCTTGTAAAGTTTTAGTTTAAATATCTGAACAAATCTCTTCTATTTTTTCTTTTTAGTAGGGAGAGAGTAAAGAGGGCTAGGTGAAGATGGGGAAGAGCCAAAACAGTTGTTTCTGGGGTATTGGGTTGGGGAAGTAAAAACTACCTTGTTTATCTTTTATAGTGTAGCTTCTTATAATGTTCTCCACTGGGGCCTCCAATTCCTTCCACGTCTCCATCATTTTTGTTTGCTTGGTTTGTGTGTGTGTGTGTGTGTGTGTGTGCGTGTGTGTGGGGATGGGTAAGGCCCTCTTCCTCTTTTTGGTAGTTTTGACTATGCTTGGAGTTAGGGCATTGCTTTTATGTTAATTTAAGTCCCAGCAGCAGTTCATCTAGTAGGTAAACCATGTGTTTAAAGGGTGAGAATATACATTTGTTGTGATTTTGATAAAGTTAAGTATATAATTTGTTGCTCATAATCATTCATTACATCATATCTTGTCAACACCAGCATGTTCCATAATTTATCTTTTAAACTGTGTATTGTAACTGCAGATGGACAAAGCTGGTGAAGAGCAATCAAGTGTCTAGCTACTAGAGAATGGTGTTAGTATGTGTGTGTGTTGATCCTTTGAGGTCTTGATGATCAGATGCAACTGTAAGAATATATCACTCCACCTCACTCCAGAATTTCCTAGTTTTTGGGCAGCTCCACCAACAGTGCACGCAATCTGCTTGGGAATAATGGAATTTGGGGCATTGGTAATTATTGGTTTTGGAAATTTTATTGAGTAAGACTGGAGTTGTGAAAAATTCTGAATCGTAGCTTGTGGCAATTCACTACAGGAGTTAGTTTTGATTAGTATGTTGGGGTGGTCGTTTAGTTTAGGTATTTGAGTTTGTCATTTGATGTTGAGATGTGTCTGTGCAGACTCTGATGCTTTTTGTTGTAAAAGAGAAGTTATATGGTGAAGTCGTAGGTTGGGGTTTGAATTTAACATGATAGTCAAGTGGTGTTTCCAGATCAAGGGGTGTTTGAATATTAACCCCTTCGCTACGGAACTAGATCAGAATCTAGTGTCATGGTCACTGCACCATAACCCGTATGGAGCCAGAGAAATCATGGTTCCGTATCATGGTGCAGCGCCATGACATGTACGCGGGTGGGGGTTCCATGTCATGGCGCTGTGCCATGACACGGACGCGACTGGTATTTCTGTGTCATGGCGCAGCACCATGACACGTAGAGAAGGGGTTAAGGAGTTGATGTAGTGTCTGGTTTGCAATTATACATAAAAGGTGGTCTTGTGAATATCGTAAGTTGTGGCTAGTTCTGAGAAGGTTAACATTTGAGAGGTGGAGGTTTGTATAAATTGGGATATTTTATGTAAGTTTTTACTTTCCCAACTATTGTAGGCTTATTGTTGGGTTCCTGGAATGAAGTTTGGGTTATGTCGTTGTGGGAAATGCTAGAACTTCACCCTACATATCTCCACATTTTCCTGACTTTCTGCCATGCCTTTATAATGTTAGATACGTTTGGGTTTGCTTTGGCTGAAGGTGGCAGGTGAGTTATTTTAGTGTGGTAGCAGGTCGATTAAGTTAAAACCATTGGCAAACTACTGTATGTGTCTAGGTGTATGTCTGTATAAAAATTATTATTAACGATCCAGGATTTGGCAACTCTCATTAGAGCGGCCAGGTTTATGTGTAATAAGTTTGGTAAATTAATTACTAACTTTTATAAAATGCATTTTATTAATTTAAAAAAAAAAAATACCTGTAAAGAAGTGCTGTACAACAATTCCATGTTGTAGACTCCATCTTCATTCTAAAACCAGTGAGTCTATGGTGTCCCGAGTCTCCAGATCCCTTCTAAGATGCGCAGCCCTCTCCAGCCGCACTGATAATGAAGCCCCGGACCAGCATTCTCTATGTCACATGGGAGAGCGTGC
>WMED01020055.1:0-12259 GCA_019650415.1 Pipa parva
TTTAGGGCCCCACTCGAAATCTTGCCCAGGGCCCCATTTTGCCTAAAACCGGCCCTGTCAACACCATACATACATACACCACCACACACACAAATGCAAGCTACACATTTATCACAGCATACACCAAAACCACACAGGCACTACCACTGACACACACGCACACACAATGCCACTTTCTCACATCAGCATACAAAGCACACACGCCACCACACAACTACTCTACATACTGTATATCTGCACAGCTACACTAACACAACAGTTTTGCCCTTATAAGGATGTGGTAATTACATTTTTAAATAACCAGTAAAAACAGAAAAATAATACCATTTGGGTTTGTATGGCAGTTACTTTTATATACTACTTATTAAAATGGTATCTTTAAATTTGAATTCTGGATTTTTAATACTTTATGTAATACTTTGTGTTTACGTTGTTTTTTTCTTTGCAAGTAAATATATAGTAGTAGTTATAAACGCGTTTGGGGAATTTTTAAGGTTTGTCTGATGGGGTTCTTGCTTTCAGAACTCTTCTAATTGGCTGCCTTTAGAGCACATAGCAGAAACACTCTGCTTTCTTTACCTGCCAGTAAGTTTTAAACATTCCTCTGCACAACAAATCAGATCTCAGCTGTTATTGTGTCATCTGGTAACCAGACTTCATTCTCATTTCTGGCAGAGATGCTCAGTAGCCACTACCAATATTTGTACATAGGATCACAATTACTTTTGCTGCTGGAAATCAGTTATTTTCCCTCTGCCAAACCTTTTTATTCCTTTGCTGGGTGTGCATAGTATTCTTTACCACTATTTTTTTTATATAGAGGTATACAGTCCATCCATATATGTGATAGTGAAAGTATCCAGTAGTTCTTTAATGTCATTTGCCAGTCTTACTGCAGATTGGATAAGGAAAAAAGCCTTGCAAACAGATTACCATGCTTATTATTTACAGTATTTTACATAAGAGTCCATACACACCCAGTGTACATGCTGGGTCCTGGCAGTCTCTTATACGCTATTCAAGCAGCAAGTATACACCCTGGTAGATCCCATGCAGGGTATAGAACTGCTCGATCCCCTAGCATGAATATAGTGAGCTGATATAAATGTCAAGTTTCCAAGCAAATCCCCAAATCAGACAGTTTGTGGTATTGTTTGGGTCTGTATCAACGTCATGAATTCTGTGTCCGCCTCCAGCTGATCTATCCAACATCATGTCACTGAAAAGCTGTAAGGCTTATGGGGGGAAGGGGACCAGTTCCAAATTAGCTGGATTCTGTGAGCTCATCAGAGAATAGTTTCTGCTGCAGTTTATCTCCTGTAAGCAGAAGCTCTATCAAAGAAACAATCTGCAGCTCAAAGGGTTCTATAATCTGCGGGTGGCTTCTGTCTGTCCCCAAAGCTCAGAGCTGTTTGCTTTGCGGGATGCCTCGCTGGTTCTTACCCTCATTCTCTCTCCCTCTGGGAAAGCTTGTTATGGGAAACTGTGTGAAGTCTCCTCTCCGAAACCTATCGCAGAAGGTATGTCCTCAAAAAGGAGCAAGTTTGTCCAAAGAAGTGAGTAGGACCTGGGATGGCAGCAGGCAAGTGTAGAATGAGTCAAGGTGAGAGTGGGCACAAGAACAGATCAGATTTGACATCCTTTGTTTGTTGATTTAAACCTTAGACAGCAGATAGCTGCCTGGCAGTAAGAATACACAATGCATTCTCTCTACCATGTCCTCTTTCTGTTTCTCTTTCCACTTAACTTTTCTTTTACAGTATTGCTGTCCAAAGCTTTAGCTTCCACAGATATTCCAGAGGTTATTCTGTCTCTGAACCAATGATTAATTTATTATTATTATTATTATTATTATTATTCTTTCAATAGTCTGTGATCCAGGATATAATAATCCCAGAGGGTTTGCTAGGGTTGCCAGGGGAAATTTCTTATTAAGGCGTGGGAAAGGAAGGTCTAGCTGAATCAGACCAAAACAGCTCCTTATTTAGACAACAGGAGGGATTGGGGGGGCAGCTAAAGAGTTGGCAAGAAAAAATGTAAACAGTGACCAAACAGCGTGGATTTATAACAGAAAAAAAAATAATAAAGGCAAATGGAGGGCAGGAGATATGACCAGCAGGACATACAAGGAATATAGCTTGCCTTTTGATATTTTCATGTCTGGGATATAGAATAGTATACCAAGCCATTATGTTAAGGTTACAAATATTACTGTTTGTGGGTAAAGATTGTCCCAATCCTAGTAGTATTAACCTTTCAGTTCCCTCTGGTAACAAGCTGTGTGTTATAAGATGCACCAGGAGGAGAGAATCGGCATCAGCCCAGCCCAATCAGGGGAGGAGGGGGCACAGGGACCACTTATGCTTTTCGCTCAAAACTGCGCAGTGATGCACAACTTGCTGGGCCCTGCATGTATCTTTCTACGCAAGGGATTCGCTGAAAACCGTCTGCCTGTACGTGAGTTCTGCCTTCCCTTGTATTTCCAGTTCCAATGCATGCCTACTATGCCCATTCATGTCACCACCACCCATCATTATGTCATTCTCAGCCTCCTTTTGTTTGGCATCTTTAATGTCAGGTTGGGACAAATTATTTTTATGCATTTGCTCAGCTCATCCTGAATTCAGTGTAAACCCTTAATCCAAAAGACTTGCAATTCAGGCAATGGAAGATGAATATATTAATCCCAGATTTGTGTTGTCAACTGATTCCTGCTTCCAAAAAAGGCTGTACTGCAATGGTGCTAGGTGTCTACTGTGTTCTCCCATCCTTTCTTCACATCCCTGACGTCTATACTAAGCAAACTTTTGTAGTTATTGCATGTTAGACTCGGGCTATATCAAATGGAAGTACATTCTTTTGGGGTTACTATCTTATTAAATGTACAGAGCTAAATATTCTGTTGCTGTTTTGTAATGTCATGGAACAGAAGAGTTTTTATTTGTTCTTCAATACAGTTTGGGATTTTTTAAACTAACTTGAGGTGCATATAACAAAACAATATTGAAAGATGTACAATCAATTTGTGCTGGCGCGAGGGAAATTGTTACTAATTAATTCCTAGATAAAAATAAAACTCCTTTATTGAAAGGCTTCAGTTTCTCATTGTTTACATTTACGGCAGTGATGGTGGGGTTTTCTGTAGGAGAGAAGGAGAGATTTAGGAAAAACATTTAGCTGAAGTAAGAATGTACATTCATACAAATGAACATTTAACAAATATAACTTTCTAAAAAGTCATTGAAAATAACACAGCACTAATTTAACTAATTAAAACAATTAAAAGGATTGTTCAGTTGAAATCATGTGATGGCATTATTAAAAGCTCTGTAAAAGTTGTCACATGATCAGGTGCAACCCAATCATGTATTTAATAAATGCATTTACTGATCCCTAATGTCCCTCCCTACAATGTTTACCGTATTTGATGCACAAGATGCAAATACTTTGGCAGCCGAAGCCTGGATCAGGCTTTGGTTCGGTTCCATCATCATCTTGACCTACTTTAATATGTAATCTGTGTTCAGAGAGTGAGTCTCACAGCATCTTTAATACTCATTTTGTTTGTTGGTAGATGTTTCTGTTTACTAATTGTCTATTTTTCCAACTTTGAGGCCTCTTTCGCTCTTTGTGTGTGCATGTCAGTTTTCAGTAGCCATCATTCAGTTTCAGGTTGTTTCTATTGAGATTAGAATCAGAGTCATTTATGGAGGAAAAGGGAAGTAATGTCAATTGGAGCTATCTAAATTGCATTACTAACACAATGCAAATGATTCCCAATCAAGTTCAAGGTGATTCCATAGCAATGGGACTTTGCCAGACTGAGTGGAAATGTGCCACAAAATCTGCAGCATGACATAATTAAGCCAGACACCCTTAAACAGAACAGTTTCAGGGGAATTTATCAACAGGCGAGAGGTCTTGGTACCCACAGCAACCAATCAGAAATTGTGATTTATTTTTCCAGTTCTCCTGTACTAGCAATTGATCAAAGTTGATTGGTTTCTGTAGATTTCTACAATCCTGTAAACAATTGCACCATTGATAAATTCCCCTGATAGTATGAGTTTCATAAGAGAAAAATGCAATGTGTTTCCATGCAAGCAATCAGACCACTGAGTAAGTCCAGCTGAATCCCAGCAAACATAGTCTTGTGAAAGAGGTCTATGACTTTCTGGTGAAGGTTAAAAAAACCTCAAATACAATGCAAACATCAATTTGATCCAACAAAGTGAGAGTATCTCCTCAATTCTAATGGTTTGTTTTGTCTGCCTACAGTTTCCATTGTTAAAGCTAATACCCCAGTTCATTTCATTAAGGATGGGTAAACTGATGGGAATAGGAAATGTGAATACAAATAAGAACTGAATGTACAAGGTTTAAAGAATATGGGGCTGAGCAGTCACCATCCCTATTCTACCCTACCACCTTACAGTCTCTGTGTAATTACTGTAGCTTGTTCATTAATCCTCCTGTACTCATTTATCTTCAATCCAGTCTAGCTTTTGCTTTAATCTATCTTAATTTGTCCTGTTTTTAGGACAGAGAGCTACGCCCAGAGGAAATAGAAGGTAAGTAAAATATCGGGCACTTTCTAACTAAACAGAAAAGTGAGAAAGAGAAGATACTGTGGAGGTGTGAGGAATGACTATGTGGATGCTGGCCAAAGAAAAATGTTGTTGTGAGCTGCTAATTACAAGAATAATAGAGTAAGGGACAGCTAGATTACCTTGATTTTCAATAAAAAAAATATGTCCTTCAATTTTAACTTTCAGTCACATCAATTAGTGTAGAAGAATAGGAAATAGCCTAAACAATGTGTGGGAGGTTAGAGAAGTAGCTGCATACTTGAGTGGGGCTTTTAGTAGAGAAAGATGAGTGCTGGATTTGGAGTGAAGGAAGAAGAAAGAGTTTGTTGGTAACTGAATGTAGTAGTAGATTATTACTTTGATTGAGGGAAGGGAAACAAATCTATCAATATTTTTAAACCGGTATAATTTTATTGTGACTTCTAACATCTTAAATGTTAAAAACTGAGTGAGAGCAGATTAAAGAAAGTAATGCACATATTCTGGATTCAGAGAAAGTTGCCAGATACCAGTATGGAAGCTGGGTGTTTCAGTGAGGGTTGATTGGTTCAGGTTCTCTTTGCTGATCCCAGGGATTTCCTACAGAACTCAGAGAAGCCTTTAAGGAGTTTGACAAAGATAAAGATGGATATATCAGCTGCAAAGACTTGGGAGACTGCATGAGGACCATGGGATACATGCCAACTGAGATGGAACTGATAGAACTGTCTCAGCAAATCAACATGAACTGTGAGTAGTAAATGTTAAATGAATATGGTAGACACACTGTAATGGAATTGGGGAGGGAGATCAGATGTGTCCAGAAGGCAAAAATTTAGACAAAGTGATAACCTTATATATTGGAGGCAAAACTGTAGTCAAGGTCCCAAGTGAGAGGACAAAGAACAGGCCAGTTATAACTACTAGAATACAACAATAACCAGAATCAGGGAAGCAATGGTTAGAAGATAGACTTAGAATTCAGCACAGAATAACCAGGTACACAATGGGAACAGGCTAGGTACTACATGAATCTCAGAAACTGTGGCCAGTAACAGATAGTGAACTATATTAAGACTGTGCTTCTTAGAGGAATTGCTGAGTAGTGAATGGTGTGCGGCCCTTAAAGAAAATAAAATACTCCGAGTATTCACTGAACAGTTACTAATAGGCGGCAGCCCCAGCACACAGGAGTATATCTTCCAGTGCCATCAAACACAGATTCCAGAGATTATTACACATAATAAATACCGCTGAAATTCTGTGAACAGGATCATTCTTACCATCAGAACTCCAAACAGTATCTGAAGTGAAGCATGGTTTTGGGCAATGTTAAATATGCCAATGTATTTTACTTCTCATTTTAGTGGGCGGTCATGTTGATTTTGATGATTTTGTTGAGCTGATGGGTCCCAAACTTCTTGCTGAGACAGCTGATATGATTGGAGTGAAAGAACTTCGAGATGCATTCAAAGAGGTGAATATCTGCCTTTTCAGCATTTGGTTATACAGCTTAAAAAAATATTGCTGTAACTCACCATACCTCTTTAAGATAAGTGTATTGCCATTTATGGTAGATGATATAGTCATAAGTTATTCATTCTCAGACACCAGTGCTTTTGCCTGCAGGAACATTTGTTCCATTGGACTGTTTCAGCCATTGGAAAGATGGGTCATGAACTAAATCAGAAGCATTAGCTCTACATAGAAAAAAATAGGCATTTTTCAGAGTATACGAAAGGAAGTGAAGAAAGAGGCACAGGCAGTATTCTGCTGCAAAGATTATGAAACATACATGTTGTGTTCATTTGTTTCCCAGTAATGGTGGTTGTGGTAACAGATTGAGTTTTAAATAAATGATTATTTTCATGATGGCTTATGACACTATATAACAGGTGACAAAAAGTCCATTCTAGCAAATGAATGGTTTATCGTAAATGATCAATGACTGTAATGTCAATGAACACTGTATCATGTTTGATCTGTTTTCTTGTAAGTTTGACACTAACGGGGATGGAGAAATTAGCATAAGTGAACTTCGTGAGGCCATGAAGAAGCTCCTGGGCCAACAGGTTGGACACAGGGACATTGAAGATATTATCCGTGATGTTGACTTGAATGGAGATGGGCAGGTGGATTTTGAAGGTGAGTACCATTTATTATACACCTGGGTGTCT
Source organism: Pipa parva (assembly GCA_019650415.1). Lineage (NCBI taxonomy): Eukaryota > Metazoa > Chordata > Amphibia > Anura > Pipidae > Pipa > Pipa parva. The sequence continues at coordinate 6,746 of WMED01020055.1, forward strand.
TTGAGATTGCTGCTGTAGAGGGTGGCAGTAAGTTGGTTTAGGTTGACTGAGAGACTTTATAAATTGGTCTCCAGGAACTTTAAATGCTCACTAACACCAGAAAAAGAGAACTGCCATTTGGACTGGAGTGGCACTTATTCCTTTGTGGTACTTGTAAAAATGCCATCTTTAGACTTAAACTATTGATTCAATATCCTTCTTGATAAATTAGATTCTTTTTACAATTGTGGTATAGGAATAACTGCTATTTTAAACCAAATGGGATTTTTTTTTTCTTATTCTGTTTGTCCCTTAAGCTAAAAAATATAATCAGCTATTTTCTACGTTTTATATAAGGTGTTTTAATGGTATCCTTTCCAGTTTGGATTTTATAAAGATTATTATAATATAATCTAGCCAGGCAGGTAATTTTCCAGCAGTTCCTTTTTAAAGGAAAACTAAAGCAAGAAATGAAAATTATACAGTCTAAACCAGGGGTGGCGAACGTTCTTGGCACAGAGTACCAAAAAGGTGACATCACCCACCAGCGCATACCACAAAGTGCCGGTGCTGGTGAGTGATGTCATCACGACAGCGTCGGGGGAGAAGCGCACATGCTTTTTGGGAGGAGAGCTCCCCTGTGAGCGTGCGCTCCTTCAGTGCAGGCCACAGATCTGTCCTGAAAACTGTCAGATCAGGTCCACGGCCTGTACTGAAGGCAGGGTTGCCAACAGAGTGCCATAGGTTTGCCATCCCTGGTCTAAACAGTACCTGGTACAAGTTACAAAGCTATCATTGGTGCAAATGAATGTCCGTGTCATCATGCTCACTTCGTGCATGAGCAGTGATCACTTACACAACCAAATGTCAGCCAATGTGATAGGACGTTTGATAGTGTAAGTGATCACTGCACATGCACGAACTGAGCATGTACCAGGTACTGTTTAAACTGTATCATTTTCAATTCTTGCTTTAGCTCTCCTTTAAAGAAGAGACACTATTATCAAAAGACAATTCACTTGACCCAGAAATATTACTTTTTTCTTAACATTTTTCTGCATGTGGAATGTGTCTCCTTTACTGAATATTAAATTAATTTAGGGGTTCACTGAATGTAGAACTTTTCATTCATCTGAATCCCAAATGGTTTAATGAAATTTTGGACAAATCTGAAAAACAGATTGATTTTGATTCCTAAAAACACATGTAGAAAACTCTCAGAAGAAGAATTATTTTGCACCCAAGTCAGTGGATCTGACTGCTTACATACAAACACTTCCGATTGTTCACTTGCATTCACATGTTCACACAATCATTTCAGTTTAAAGGTATTTGGTTGACTAGTAATTAGGTGCCAGCAGCCTACATGCATCAGAATGGGCCCCAGAAAAATCACCAAATGCTCCTCACATTGTACTTCTGCAGAAAATGAACTCATTTCAGAAGTTTGGGCAGCTCTGGGTTTTCCTCTTCCATGGGACTGGTAACAGCTTTCTCTCTGCCTATATAATGCATATCTGCCAGCATGGTTCAGTTTAGGTAATCAGTCCTGTACTCATTCACTCAATGCATTATATAAACTCACAGATTCATATCTGTCTGTCTGTCCTATCTATTTGTCTGTCTTGTTCTGTCCTGTCTATCTAACTGTCTACTAGTTTAAACATCTTCTATTGTCCTATTGATTTTTACTATTTGATTTTTTTGGCAGAATTTGTCCGAATGATGTCTCGCTGAGATTGAGAACCAGCCACTGCATGATGACCTATCCTGAAGAGAACGCCTGCATTACTGGCGATATCTTTGTCCTGGAGAGGCTATTTCCTGTCTTGTTAAAAGGACCAAATAACAGCCCTGGTTAATCCCTATTCTTGAACAAAGGCCTCACCATACTATTATTAAAAATTCATTCCATGCTTTGGGGCTTGTATACTGGCAGGCCCTGGAGAAGTATTCTTACTGCTTTGCACATAGAAGAATAATTACGGCTGATACAAAAAGAAGATTGTGTGTGCATGAGCCTACCCCAGTGTGTGACTAAACTCCTAGAGGATTTGTGCAATATTAGATGAGTTGATTCAACATCCCATTTGTTCCAGCAAATCAATACAGTGTACGTATAATTATAACAATATCTGATGGACCTGCAGTATAATACAAAAGCAGGTGCATGTGTAGCACAGAGCTAAGTGTGTGTATTCTGTGGTTACATATAAACTGGGTGTGTAATTCAATCTATAATGTGGCCAGTGCCGCTATTGGTTGAACAGATCAGGGATGCACTGAGCATGCTCAGTTTCTGCAATAAGTGATCAAGGAGCATACACAGTAGTTCTTTTCTCATCACAAAAGACAATGAATTGATGAATATGAATGAAATTGTAATAGTTATTTTGGCTATAATGAAACAGCAGACATTTCTTGCCACTGGCTGCATCGTTACCATACATTAGAGCCTGTATTACTGTGCACTGGGCATTTAAACACACAGGTCTATAATCTGTTGTGTAATCTGTTTTCTGGTGCACACTGGGAAGATTCATCACTAGCCAATATTGTCAATGCAATGTTTGTTTGTTTTTCAATAAATATTAAGCATTTTTTCTTCTTTGTGGGGTTTATGACATGTTATTGTTGTACAAATGTATTGCAGATTGCACAAATCATTTAACAGAAATACATTTTTATTATTCAGTTTCTTTAATTACTTTAAAGAGAATATAAACTTGGCATAAATGTTAAATTGATGTTTCTTTTGCATAGACCAGGGGTCGGCAACCTTTTGGGCTGAGAAAGCCATATACGTGCGGCTCTCTCAGCCCTTTTCAATCCGGAGCTGCTGATAGGTGTGTTTAATTTCTATAAAGGTAAAAAACACTATATGTAGATTGTGGATTTCACAAGGCACAATAACACCAAAGAATGAAAATTCTCCAAATGCCTTACATACAATACATTTAAACTGTACTTAAAAATTCTGTAAAGGTATCTAGAAAGGATGATGTTTTAATTAAGATTCATTTTTCTTGAGCACTTTGAGAATATGTATTATCTAAAGCTTCATAGAAAAATATGGGGGCGATGGTAGTTATTGGTCATTCAATGGATAAAAGATGGCTACAACCAACAAACACAAACAAATAAAGTTGAGGAGTTCAGCCTCAAAAGAAACATTTATGCTTGGTGTTCGAATAGCTATCATGCCAGGTCAAATGTAATTTTTATTATTTCTGGTGTTATTGATGAAAATATCTATACATCACTTCTTACTAGTTGATTAAGATGCAGATTTAAGACTGCATTGTTAACTAATTACTAAGCAGCTGTGCAGCATGTGGGCTTTGCAGGTAGTTAGTAGAAGAATATTTGTTGTGATTATTAAATACACCTTTAATATGCTCATTCTACCAGGGCTTGCTCATCAAATTTGCCTTAAACAAATCTTTTACCTACATTTTAGGGCCTCACAACTTAAGGCAAAATTAACATCACTTTTTACAGTTTACTGATTTTACAGATCATCAGACTGTATAAAGAGAGGGCTGTAAACTCGAATGTAAACAGATTATCAATGTTAGGTAAATACATAAAAAGAAGAATCTATAAGGGTCTCAAAAAATTGGGGGCATTAGGAGGCTCATCTAATGCATAAGCCAGCAAAAATTAAACATTTATCTTTCAGGGTTTCATCAATTTTCATCAATTTAAATATATCATAGATTGGATTAAACAATTGAAACTGCATTTTGCCTGCACCTGAACACATCATTTGTTTACTTACTGAATACATTAGGAGATCAGTTTAATCCTGGGTTCACACACACTGCGCATCATACACTCCATGTGAAGAAAAAAAAAATACGCCGAGCATATTTTTCTATTGTACTTACCAGCGACAGTGTGAACACACCCTTGGCGTTCTCATAACTTCCTGTGTTTAAGGCTGTCTCTGCAATAGCTGGTTGCTTAGATTTGGGAATCCAGAGGTACTGTGTGATTGAAGCCTATTGCAGGAGAACATTTTTTATATTTGCCCATAACTGCTGTCTTGGTAAAGAATGTAAGTGGATTATATGGGTGATCAAGGATGCTTTGTAACAAGTTGCTACTGTAACTCTGGGACCCCAAGGCTACCCTGATCTTTAAATTTGCAAATAATTCTATAAGAGATATATGTTTTTTTTCCCTTACCAAATATATTTTGTCAGACCTCTTTTCATTTGATGGAAAAAGTTTTGCGATGTTGTAGGAAGGGTTCTGAAAATATATAATAGTTTAGGGAAACTAGTCATTTTAAAGGCATCCTAGCCAACAATTGTCATATTTCCTCCAATTAAAAAGATCTGTATTAATGGCTTTTCAAACTTTTTTCTTGGTGGTTATGTTTGAAAAGATTGTTTAATTTTTTTTAGGGATTTTAGTTCCCAAATAGGATATATAGTTTTATTTCCACTTAAAGGAAAATTGGATTGAAATTGTATTTCCTGAGTTTGCAGAATGTTAAGGTTCATAGCTTGTGTTTCGTTATGATAGGGTTTGTTAAAGTCAGAATAATGTTGCCAGTGTGACTAGTTTTATAGTTATTAGGGCCTATGGGAAATCCCTGAATATGAGGATTATCCTGAATTGCAATGGCCAATGGTTCCACTGCAAATATCAATGATATTAGACATCCTTGAGGATTTCCATTAGTAGGTGAAATTGATTTGGATTTAAAACCAGCATGAAAAACTGCTGCTGATGGGTTAGTGTAGAACAACATAATAGCATAAAGATGTCAAATCTCTTTATAGTAGCTTCCATATAGTTTCAGCTAACCCTATCAAATTCTTTTTCCGCATCTAAAGATAAGACTGTTAAAGCCTTTTGAGTTTTGTTGCTGCATTCAAATATATTTAATATTTTCTTTGTGTTGTATGGGGCCTAACAATAGGATATACAACCAAAGTTAAGTAAACAAACTTCTGTTGTCTCATTGTTTTCTATGAAACTTTAGATAATACATATTTATTAGGCTCCCCAGAAAACCCAACACAAAAATTGCTGCAATTAACAAAGAGAAGAGCACCACAAAGCAATAAAATCAAGAATTCAACTTAAAAAATGGCATTTACAATTATTGCATAGGAATTCCTCTATACTAATATAAATAGCAATTTAGTTTCTATGTTACTACAGGTGTAACACTATTTTTCCTGAGTACATAACCCACCAAGGCTAGCACAATTTCAGGGCATGGGCTCTGCTTACCATTTGGAACCAGTTGATACAAATGCAGTTTGAGCACAGTTTTTTTTGTTGTTGCAAATAGCATAAACTTATTTATATACAGAACAGTTATATGGTGCAATCAGGGCCGGTTCTACCTATGGGTGACGGCTCAGGGTGCAATCTATCTGAGAGGCGCTGTCGCCCTCATCGCCCATTTCTAAACTTGACCTCCTCCCCTCCACGCGCCCCCCTGCCCCACGACACCCCCCCCTTGCCCTGCGCCCCCCACTCACCTCCAACAGCATTCCAGTGATGCACCTCCTC
>WMED01020056.1:0-12259 GCA_019650415.1 Pipa parva
TGTCCTTGACTATTGTTTAAATTGGTTTGATGTTCCGAAACACTTAAGTGTGACGAACATACAAAAAACCAGGAAATGAGGAAGGGGGCAAACACTTTTTCACACCACTGTATACCACTATTAGTCTACATGCATAAAACATGTGCATCTATCTTTTATGTAGGACAGTATTATAGGCAATACAATTTCATAAAGTCTAAATCAAATGTATTGCTTTTATACAGCAGGCAGGGCTGTTCCTTCCTAAAACTACACTATTGGTTTGTGATCAGTTTATTATCTTTCTTTAAATCCTTAGAAGTGACTACCAATATCCCATTAAATCATTTCTACAAATGATCTCATTACATGAATTTTCCTGGTTTTGATTTTGTTTCCATTTTAAACACACACACACCAGAGGGTAAAAAGGAGTCCATAACTAAATAAATAAAAATGATCTGTTTGTGAAATTAAATTCCATAACACTGAGGAATGGACACTACCTGGATTGTTTGTTACAAATATTACATTAAACTAGCACCAATATCTTCTGAAGAGCTGTATATAGTATGGGGTACACTAAAGATATTTTATTGTTTACCGACTTTGCTATGATAATGGTATAAAGAACCTCAGAAAAGCTAACTGGGTAAGTGGAGAGATATAAGGTATGGGAATACTGATGAATAGTCACAATCAGTCTTTTAATCATATTTATCTTTTTGTTTCTTCCTTCTGAGTTAGACACATTGGGGGAAATGTATCAAATGTGGGTTAATGTAAAAAACTTCCTCAAGGTAGTTTTGCATCCATTTCTTAGCAATTTATTATTCACTTTGAGTCCATTTTGTACCAGCTGTGCCTGTTAATATTTTTTGGCAAAAATCAGTATTTAAATTTAGGTACAACGGAGGAATGAAGTTTAGAACGCTTTTAAGACCTACTTTAAGAAATGAATGCCTAATGCAACCCTGGCATTAAGAGAGGCAGCTACGCATTTGTGCAAAAAGGGTTAGAAAATTCCAATTCTGCTTCTTTTTTTTTTTACTCTAATAACTAGTTTATGTACAAAATGCTAAATACAGTGATTCCAACACTGTGCATTCATATTCTATCCGTTAAATGTGCAATAAGTACACACTCAACTAAATATACATTCAATATAGTTTTTTATAAGCAGTGATCTGCAATGTACACACATTTCTTGTGTATTAAGGGAATCCTACTGACAGCAGAGTATAACCCCTTGTTATTGTAAAACGTATTCTTTAACAGGCAGACGTTACTCAGGAAACCTCTAAAGCCATTACATCATATTGCTACTTAACTGGTATGTGCAAACGAAAATCAATAATGCTGGGCTGCCAGTAACCTGATCCAGCAAACTAAAATGTCCCTACGGGAATAACTAAGACTTCAATACAGATGCTTGAAAAGGGGTGAGAGAGACACAGAGCATTACGTAATTTTGCCTGCAAAAGCATAACTCAGACCCTTTACTAATTATCTATAAGTTGTAACCCTGTGTTTATTGGTTTGTACTGTGGGTGAGATGCAATCATTGCTGAAATTATTTCATATATAATGAATGTGTTGGTGTACACTCTATGATTATAAATATATTTTCTTTCCAACTGTAATGAATTACATATCAACACATTTTCCACTCTCTTACAATCCATATCAATATATAAATATATTAATATATATATATATATATATATATATATATATATATATATATATATACAATATAAATGCAATGTAGTGTTTTATCTCCACTGTTTAAAGAGATAGATGAAGAAGGATTTTGGAATGGAGATTGGAAAACACAAGTAAAGCTAGAAACCATTAGTTAGGAGTCTGGACATCTTCTTAATTCTTTTTCAAAGAATAGAGTCTATTTTTGTCCCTCTGTCAGCCACGTCCGTCTTTTAAATGTGTCCTAACAGGTCAAGTGTACTGTATGTACCAAACAGAAATGTGCATTATGTGAGGAAAGCAGGATATGGGAGTAGTGATTGTGAAAATGTAAAATATAATTTATGGGAAGAGCTTAGGGCATGCGTATGGTACAGGGCATGTCTGGATGCACTGCATGACATCATAAAAGTGTGTGGAACCTAGAGAAAAATTTATTTCAAGGTGAAAAAGATAAGGAATTAGGGTTGGTAGACGGGCCTGAAGGAGCAAGAAGAATATAGAGATAGGGAGGGTGAAGAGGAATAGGTAGAAGAAAGAGGTAATGGGAAGCAGAAACAAAATAGAGATAGAGCTGAGAAATAGAAACTTTTTAAAATGGGGAAAACATTAGAGAAAACTGGAAGAGAATGGAAAGAGCAGGAGAAGGAAGATGAAGAGGGAGGAGAGACATGACAGGGAAATGTGGAGAACTGCAATAGCAGAGAAGGGGAAGGGAATGAGACTGTAGAGGGGCCTAATGCAGATCATGCACCAAATTCTCAAAAGCTACACCAATGGCCGTGTATCTGTTACTGTCAATGACTTATTTCCTTTTTGTCAGAACACTTACAGTACTCTCATATATCTTGTAACTGATACTGCAGTCTAGAGTCCTGTGATGGCAGATTATGAAATGAAGTGAGAAAATATTCCATATGGTAATTATACTAAGGTATCTAGGAAATGCAGTTGTGCCAGAACACAGAAAGGCACAGATTTGTGTTCATTACACTCCCAAATCGCACAGACACAAAATAAAGACATGTTTTTGCAAATTTCATTAAATTGTGACGTTTTATTAAGCTCACTAGCAGACATCCCCATAGGAAGTAAGAGGGAAAGTGAAGATAATTGCTGTTAACAATTCTGTCAAGAGGGAAGTGAGCAAATCCATGTATTGTCATGTGATGCAGGGAAGCAGCTCACCCACACTTTGCATCCTGCCTTGTTATAAGCCTGTGCTATGATTGTGCACTATCAAGGTCTACCTGAGATTTAACACAACTATCTTTGTCAGACAGAATTAAAGAAAAATGTGAAAGGTGCAAATCAGAGTATGTACAAAAACAATGATATTGCTTTGGGAAAGAAGGAAAAGGGAAATCTTATATTACACTATATACAATTATTAATTCACTGGATTAATAGTGAATATCATTCAAAACAGTCAAATAGAACAGTCATAAAGTGACGTTCCTTAAGTTCCATCAATAATCCTCAAGGAAAAAAATATGCATAGCTATTATACAAGTGCCTCTCTCTACTGATGCATTTTTTACATTCTCTCATACACACACATACTATATATACAAACATACATTTTCTTATATTGACAGAACTTGTTTTTCAAATTTTCAAAAAAACAGTCCACAGATTTCTCATTTTCAACTGAAAGGGCTATCTAATCAGTAAGGTAGATGCTTCTCCTTTAGCTCAACAAGGCAATGCCAAATAAAGATAATCCATAAAATATATCACAGAATATGTTTATGAGTGCATTTTTGACAACAGTTGAAGAATCCAGCTATTAGATCCACTGAAATGAAGATTCTGGAGGTCCCTTCTCACATACTGAAATCAAATTCAATATTGACAGTGTTTTCATTGATTAAAGCAGACAGAAGTGTTGATCTGTTTTTAGCACCTTCTCTAAACAAACATTTAGGGGGTTATTCACTAAAGTCCGAAATGTTGCGAATACGTGCGAATTCGCCAGATAAAGACAGCCGCAATAGGCTGCTACTGTTGCAGTCGCGCCTTTATAAATGGGGAAATTGTTGCGGATTTGCTCTTTGAATCCACTATTTGAAAATTCGACAGTTGAATTTTTACCTTAGTGAATGATCCCATAACAATCTTTGAAACAAAAATGTATCATATATTTGCCAAAAAATGTGTCTATTTACAGATCTACGTTGTTTGGCAATGTTTAAGAAGACATTATTTAGTTTTAGTGACATTTCAGTGTACTGAGTCCAAATAAAAGAAAATGGCTTTTCACCAAACTCCTAAAATTTTAATACGCACAAATTCTGTCAGTGTAGAGAAACATTAATATTAAAATGAACACTTTCAAATTCCCTTTCATTAGAAGCAACTTGTATTAGCTACAAGTTTACTGGGTATGGCAAATACTGAAGTGCTACAGGTCTGCCTCTGTACAACATCATCCTCAGGTAGAATTCTTATACAACATTTTAAGGTAGAACTATATTATGAGTAAATACTGCATTTTGATAGGCACAGTGCATATTAACTAACTGAGATTTTGCTGATTCTTCACATTTTAAAATGTTGAAAAATACAGGCAATGAACCGAATCTAGGCTCCAATTTGAGATTAGGCCAAAAGCGAGGAATTTGTGTAAGATCCAGGTGTGAACACATCCGAAGGTTTTGGCTGAACTGGATCTGAATCCTAAATTGATTATTCAATTTAGACTGGAACAGACAATGGGATGTTGACCTTAAATTTTTTTTTTTTTTCTTTTTTAATATGTTGTAGATTACAGTGTTTTACGATAATCTGCAATTGGTCTTCATTATTGTATATTTTTCATTATTTTAATCCTTAGGGGCAGGACAGAAAAGCAAATAATTAAAAAAAAAAAACACACAAAATAAAAAGACCTTACATTAACCACTTTCTACAACATAGTAAAATATTGCTTTAAGGTGAATACACCCTTGTCATAGACACAGGTGAGATGCTCGACCTAGTAGCCTATTTCGAATGTAATCAAGAAATATGGCCATATACTGCCAATAACTGCAGATATGGCGATTCTGAAAAAGCAGATCTTTCACTGAGGTCAGTCCATGATCACACACACATGCAGTCACCTACAGATGGACTTAACCAACATGCTAAAGATAAGTTCTGTTCCACAAACAGATCCTAACCTCCACGGCAAATACAATATAATCATCTGAAGACTGCTTATTATGACTGAATTTTGAGATGCTGCTACCACAGTCTGCTTACTTCTAAAGCGGACTCAGGCAATCTCAAACACAAAAGAAAATGACTGCTTACACTCTCTCCGTGATCAATGCATGAAACTTTATCACTACACCACAATTCCAGGGTGACAACCTGCTTCATGAACCCAAGGAAAGCGGTTGACATATGGCAATTAGAGAAAAGTGTGCACAGTTGTTTTTTTTTTTTCTCGTATTTGAGATCGTTTTCTCTTTACAGACTTGTGACCAGGTTACGCTGGCATCAGTATTCAAACACCTTTGGTGGTAGCCCTACAGCAAATGTGTAAAAAAAATGCTTTAACAGTTTTCTGAAGAAAAAAATAGTGGAAGATTTTCACATAACAGTACCTTATATGACAAAATAAAAGAGCTTCTAACCAGAGAGTGATATGCAAACATATAATAAGTATTGTACAACTGCATTCATTGTTCAATGACGAATGCTGCTTTGGTCCTTATGTCATGTATGACCATCTGTATAGAGAAATAATCTGCCCCTTGGAGACTGGCAGCACATGTAAAGTCTATAAAGTTATTGCATCCCTCATAAAACAATGGCTTTATACACAGTATGGCGAGACATTTGGAAGAACTTCTGTTAGATGCATATCGGCAACACCAGTAGCTGGAATGTTGACAGACTGTAGAAAGGCATTTGCGGTAGTTCTATATTCATTGCATTTAAATTTCTGTAGCTGTTATTTCTTCAAACTGAATTTCTGCCCCGTGCAAGTCAAACTCATCCAGCTCCCTTGCATCCAGTTCCAATGTCAACTGTCTGATGTCCCTCTCCAGCTCTCTGTTCTGCTGGTACATTTGTATATAATTGTGCTGCAGCTGCTTTTGATATCGTATCACTTTCTCTTTTTCAACTTGCCATATTTGGCGCTCTTCTTCAAAGCTGTCTGTTTGTTCCTGGTTTCTTCTGCGTTCATTCATTAAGACCTCTCTGAGACGCTCCACGTACTGCTGCAAGCTCTGAAGATTATCTGCATTTTGACGCTGGGCTTTGGCCTCATCGCTTTCATACAACAAGAAGGGGTCCTCTTTCTCATGGCAAAAGCACATTCCTTGCCTCAGGCTGGCAACAGCTGCCTCTCTGAGACTGGCAACCTCTTTGTCTAACTTACTTGCTTTCTCCCGCAGCAACTCTGCCTCATTCTTCTTGCGCTGAAGTTCATTCTCACACACTTCCAGCTCCAGTGTCTTGGTGTGAGCAGTATCTTGGAGTTCCTGCACCTGTTCTTCACTGATCTGGAGGTCAGATCGAGCCTCTCGAACTTGTGATCGGAGCAGTAGAATTTCATTTCCTTTTTGTGCAAGATCAGCCTGGGCATCCTTTAGCTGCTGCTTTAGCAATGAAATTTCACCAGATTTCTGGCAAACCTAAAAAAAATATAGTTTAAGTGTTAGAATGAATTATACAGTTCACCCAATGCATTATACTGAACAAATCAAACAATGTTTAAACCTGGTTTGCATTGCGTTTTGTTTGTTTTGCCTGTTTGATGATTGCAGAAATTTTTATCTGTTAAGCAAACAAACCCCCCACTTAACCCCCATTATTTTATCTAGAGCTTTAGATAACAGATATTCTAGCTACAGAAAGCTCAATTCATAAAAGATGGCTGCAGTCAACACAAAGATAGACAATACAAAGCAATAAAAATCAGGAATTCAATGTTAAAAGTGACATCTATACAGATACTGCATTGGAATAACTGTCATGCCAATAGAATTTTTAGTCCAGTGTTACTGGTCCTTTATGGATAAATATAGTCACATTTAACCTTGTCAGTTAGGGTTCAGATTCAGTTTGAGCTACAAACAATTATTAGTCTGAACCAATGACTTTGATCTCCAGCCTACCTCCCACTTTGTCTCTTCCAGGCGTGGGCCTAGCTCAGTCTGCTCTCTCTCAAATGAGGCACATCGTTTTTCTAGCAGTTCCCTTTCCTGCAGCAGCTGAGAGAAATCCTCCTGCAGTTTCTTTTTCTCCTGCTGCAGCTGAAATATCTGCAACTGCAGAACCTGCTGAAGGCGCTGGGTCTTCTGCGCAGCCTGCTTCATTTTAAGTGCACAGCTCTGACGCAGTTCCTCCATTTCCTGCTCACAGCGCTTCTGTTTTTCTTCATAGACCTAAAGAAAAAAAAAAAAAACCCTCAAAATTATTATAAAGAACCCGGGACAATTTAAGCTCTTGACAGACAAAGGGTTTATTCATATAATTTATCAAGGTACAGTGGGTTACATATAATCTATTAAAAGGTATTAGTATCAGATAATACAGTCCCACTCACAGCCCAGAAATGAATGTATGACTTTGCATGCACACAATAAGTGTACTGTTACATTTCAACACAACAAGAAAGGAAAAGGTAAATGCACAAGGACAAAAAGAGGTCAAGAAAAGAGTAAACAAAGAAGAAAAGAGTAAACAAAGGAGAAAAGAGAAATCAGGGGACAATGAGGACTAGGTGTTTCTTTCTAAGAGAATCACTCAGCACCCACATTGGAGTTATAGCCTATGCATTCCTCCCAAGTTCCAAGCCAGGAAAACCTCAGTAAAAACTTGGAATCACATCACCGGTGCAGCACAACTGTTTGTGACTACCCAACTTCTCCTGATGCACCAGTGACGTCTTTCCAGCAGGCAAGACATCAGGTACATGGTAGGGGAAGGCCAATGGGGACAGGGACTCTAATGTCAGGAAGGACAATAAGATGTGCTCCATATGTGTTTCCTTAGTGAACATTAAAAGCATTTTGAGGATGAGGCCTTTTCATTTTGTGTACTAATGATGACTTCACATGTACAAATATGAACAGATAAAAAAACACCTCAGCTGTATGGATAAACACAAATATTTGAGAATAAGTATTCTGTGTACATATTGTAGACAAGCTCTCCCATTTAACTGTTTCACTGAGAATAAATCCTAACTACAAGGTGGGAGTGTTATTCTTTATTTGCTTTACAAATGAAGCATCATTTATGGTAGAGTTGTACCACATGGCTCCAATGGAACACGTTTCATTGTCTCACACAAATATGGAGAATCTCAAACAAGAAACTCACCATATACCTCTAGCATCTCAACTTTGCTTTTTATTAAGTGGACATAACACTGCCCAAATAATCATCTGAAAACAATGTATGGAGGTTCTCATCAAGTAAAGCAAGAGAATTCCTATTTCTGGCACAAGTCAAACATGCAATCTAAATTCATTACGATTACAACATTCTGATCGCTTACAGGGAAATAAATTCCATTAGTAAAATAAATGTCCTGTTAACAAGCTAATCTACTAGTGTATGTGCTTAACAGAGCTGTGTAGTCAGCTTTCTGGATGCAAACAATTAATCTTCAGATAGGATTTGTATGATCTTTGAGAATTAAAGAGATTAAAGAAATATTTTTCTAAACCTGTTGATCCCATGGAAAGGCTGAATCCAATTCTTTTGATCCCTCCAAATTGATTAATCAATTTTCAACCATAGATATGTTTTTTTTTCCCCGTACAAAAATGTTCCTTGCCACATCATGTCATTCGTATCGGATTTATAAAATGTAGGGAGGATATCTAATGAGCTCTGCAGTATGGCAGAGATGTTAACACTTTCCAGTTTTAGATCTGTGGACACTGGGATATGCAGATGTTGTTCTTATGTTTGCATACCTGACAACAGTAGTTCTGCATTCCCAGAAGAATTATGATATGGCAGACAAAATGGATAACATGAAAATGCAAGCCACCTAATTCTGCCAAAGACTAGCAAAGTTAAACACATTTACATTTTTAGATTATGCTGTGGAGATGACATCTAAATACCTACAGTATTAAATGTAATGCAGTTCGACAAAAGAAAAAAAAAACTCTGGTGAAGAGAATTCTAACTTTTAGAAGAGTTTAGGAAATACCGTTCCAAATGAAAATATTTTCTATGTTTATTCTTCTTAAAAGTAGGCGCCAGCAAGTCAATGTATTATCTCAAGCATATTTTTAGGACAACGACCAGTTGTGGACTCTGGACACAATTTATGTTGTGTAAGGCTTTTCTGTAAAGCAATGGAATTGTTATGTCGGTGTGTGGCATTCTCCAGGAGATACTGGCCCTTAAAGCCAAATTAATGTTCTAGACATTACATGATTCTTTGGCCACTTGAGGAAGATGTTGTGGGTGTCTATGAATAAACGTTTTGCAGACAAAGGCCTTTCATCGTATTCATTTCAGAAAATGATTTTTTAAGAAATTATTTCAGTACCTGGCAAATTGCTGCTTCATTTTCATCCAAATTTTCTTTCAGTTGCTGCAGTTCCAGTTCCCTGTCTTTTAATTTTTCCTCCAGCTCTCTGATCAGAATTTCATCATTCATGATAGGGGAACGATCACATGATCCACTGTCTGAAGATGGATTCCCCCTTCCACTTAACGATCCAGTGCTCTTGCTAGAGGAAGATCGTCCGCTGTCAGAGTTTGAAGGACGAGTCCTACCTCTGGTCACTCGATCAGAATATCCATTGATGTTGTTATGATTATCCAGATTAATGTGGCCCATGGAAATACTCACAGGGTCTATCTGGTGACTGCAGTTTGTGCCATAGGTTGGAAGGCTTGCTAATGAGTTGCGTCCAGAGTCTGACATAGTGCTATTCCTGCAGCTCAATGAATTGTGTTTCTCACCGACTGCAGCTGAATTACCATTAAACAGTAGATTGAGGCTGTTTTGGCTTTCCGAAAGGCCGGAGCCGCCATTGCGTTGAACAAGGTACTGCAGTGAGGTGTTACGTTTCTTTGGCACCACTGGTTTAAATGCTGTTGGTTTTATTAAAGTTTTCTCTATGTTCTGAAACAGAAAACAGTAAATTTAAGGTTATGTATTTTAACTGAAATATATCTGCATTACCAAAGCAGGAGAAAGCTCATCTTTCAAAACCTTTCAACTTATTTTAACAGTACTTGCCTACAATGAGATTCTTGGATTTTTTTTTCACATAATTTCAGTATGTAATACTGGTAGGTGTTAGGACTTTAGATTAAATTGCCTGCCAAACACTACCACCAAACCTTAGTTACTATTGTCTACAATAGAATATGTAACACCATTAAACTGCTAGTCATTCTTCCCCCCACTTCACTAGCAGCTGATTATTTGGAGCTGTCCGGGTTGACAGGGATCTGTTATTGTGACACTTCCCAAGCACAATCTTGAAGGAATCCGACTGGAGAAGCCACAAGATCAGTTTCATTTCGATGAAATCATCCAAGAAAAATCCAAGCATAATGCTGAAATAACCAAAGTCCAAAGCGTGGAAAAAAATGACACCATCACATAACAGGCAATAAATAAACCTGATCTAAAACAAAGAACTAAAGTATAAAGCAGATGCCACGTAAAGCCATCTGTCGCTTCACATTTCTCTCTGTTTATACACAACCACAAGCAAATCCCCATTGACTTACCTGTTACTGTGAAATAATCTCCCAAAATGTCTGCGGTACAAAGTAAGTCAATGGAGGCATGCATAGGGTGGTTTGTTCATTCAGAAAAAGAGCAATGAGTAATTTACATAATGCAGTTTGATGCATCGGCACCACTTACTGCTCACATCCAACATACTCTATGTGGATATCTGCATATATACAATAAATGTCAGTAGGTATGAGATGTCATACTGCTAAATCACATGCCTGGTGCAAGGAACTGCTCATGGACTTGCATTTTATTGTAAAATCAGTAGAGGGACTGTTATAAATAAGCTTTTTACTACAAAATAAAGTGAAATTAAATCTTACTTAGAACAAATTTCCCGTCATTAATTCAAAATAAAGCATGAAAATTACCTTTAGATGTACTCGGACTAGAAAACAATTAGCAGCCTGGGGTGTTTAATCACATTAAGAAATTTATAGAGAGATCTTAGTAGCGCTGTCTATAATGTGACACTGAAGTGACATTAGTGATACAAAACATATTCCAATATTCCACTTGAAAGATCTCCTGGGCAGCTAAGAAAATGTTTGTATACGCCAGGGTGATGGGCTTGTGGCTACAGCACATATAATCTAGCATTTTTTACTGCACAAGTTGTGAAAATCAAGACTTTTTAAGGCTAATGTTCCTGACAAGCTTTCACAAACATCCCATGTGTATGAAGTGAATACAATTTACAGAGTGTTTATTAGCAGTAAAGTGGCACACCTCTGAAACTGCTGCGGTGAGGGAAGCAGCATTCACCCTGGCAGTGACATCACCAGCATTCACCCTGGCAGTGACATCACCAGCACTCCACCTACTTGTTCTTGATTGATTGTGTACTGGGATTGTCACTAATTACCTCATCAGCACCCTGCCCCTTTTCCCAAAGTGGCTGTGCACCAGTAAACATCTGTTCCAGGGCCAGCGTTCAGGTACAGGGAAGGAGAGGGCCAGGGTGATCAGGGACATTTGGTGTATGCAGTGGGGTGAGAGTTACTAACACTGCATTTGAGTTGGTATTGGTGTGAAAACATTTATGCTTTGTCCATTCATTCTAAATGAAATGCCACTGACTGTGCCATTACTGAATGCAATATTCCAAAATAGAAATCAGCCCCATTTATCTGTTCAGCTGCATATTACCATTGAGTACCTGCCTTATTGTTTTCTCCATGAAATTCAGTATAAACAGTATAATCCACCACTGGTTACTTTGGTTGCCATGCTGTTTTATGGTTATTTCTAAAAATGACCCAGCTGCGGCAGACAACATGGCAGCATACAGTCTTCTATAAATAAATGCATCTGGAATTGCAAAATTCTGTGCAGACATTGGGGATAGTTGACTAAAGTGAGAATTCGACTGTCGAATTCTAAAACAGCTGATTTCCATAGCAAATCTGCGACCGTGACAATATTCCCATAGTAAAGTCGCGACTGCAACAGTATTCGCATTATGAAGTCATGACTGTGACAGTAGCAGTCTATTGCAACCCTCTTAATTCACACCTTTATGCAACAATTCGCATTTTATCCAATAACCCCCAATAAGTTCTGTCCCGGTATATAGCTGAATAAATAAAATGCTACTGAGAGTAAAGCAGGGCATTCGTATTTTTGTACAAAGCCTTATCTAATCGCATTAGTCTATGTTTTAAATGAAAACATCCTTTAAGGCTGAAAAGAATGTAAAGATGTTTGTTTGTCCTCAGGACACCACAAGACCTACTTTACTCATAACAACAACACAAGCAACTTATGTCCATTGGCTGAAACAGCGAACTAAGCCTCTTTATATACAAACCCCAAAATCAGAAAAGTTGGCACGTTGTGTAAATCGTAAATAAA
>WMED01020057.1:0-12259 GCA_019650415.1 Pipa parva
GAGGGCTGGGCAGGCAAATGATACTATTTACAGTCGCCAGCACAGATCAGTCAATCTGAAGTGAGGTGAACACTCTGCACCTCACTTCGGACTATCTTGAATTCGCCACCTAGTGCGGCCTGCCGACTGACTGTGATCTTGCTCTGCGGCCCACATGCTGAGTTGAGTTTGAGACCCCCTGCCTTATATGTTTATTGTATAATAGAAAGGGAGTTGTAGAAACATACATCTTGTAGTCCTGTTCTTAATAGTTTATTTTTGTCATTAGATGTGTTTGTATTTCTAAACTCTGGAACTTTTTGACTTTTTGGGGTGAAAAATTGATTTGTTAGCATGTTTGTACACTGGTAGATGAGCAGCACTGGATAATATCAGACCACTGGATTGCAGAAACAGACAGATTCATTCATATGCATAGAATGACTGAGAGGATTGCCTGAAACAGGTATCTATAAGAAGATTTTACAGATTTGCAGCGTATTTAAAATGATCATCACCCTAATTCTTTGAAGGTGAGGTTCTTATAAGACCTCTCACCACACAAAAAAGGATAAGGGTTTGGGTGTAATCACAGGGTAGTGATGTAGTTTTATTTTAGGGGTGGATCCCCACTCTCCCTACCCATTAGACCGTAGGGGTTCAATATTTTATTCTGAAGGAATTTGCAAAATCATAATTATAGAAATCAAAATTCTAGGTAACAATTCATTTTCTTTTCTTTGTTTTTTATTTATGTTTTGATATTATTTCTTTCTATTCATTCAGTTCCTTTTGCTAGCTCCATAATAAAATATTACCCCTGCAGTACAGTCCTTATTAGCTATTTGCTAAGGTGAACAATGAATAGGTCTGCTAACAGGACTGTCATCCTATTTTAATTTACTGTAATGTTTTTCAGTCCTGTCTGGTTCTCCCCCAATACCTTTAACATTTGATTTAAATTTCCTCCTATAATAAATAATGGAGGGCTACTCATGAAAGCAGAGTTAACTTATTCAGTTTCAACTGATGATTTCATGCATTTGTTAATTAATTCACCTTCAGTGTCTTTCTGTCTTCAGTGCCCTGACTCTGTGTTACTCCAGAACCCAAATTATCCTCTTGATGGGAGAGAAGGAAAAAGAAGGCATATTTTCATATTTTCTCAAAATGGAGGGTTTTTTTTCTGGATAATACAAACAATAATCCTATGAGTCAGACTGTCATGTTGAAATTAGGTTGCACTTCAGAACAGCAGTAAATAAAGGTATGGTACAATAAAGCAAATGAAAGAATAAGGAAGATAACCTCATAAGTTTATGATCCTGATGTCATGCTTTAGTGGGACACCTTTACATTACATTAGGCTTTAAGGAAACCTTTAGACAAATTCAACTCGCTAAGAAGCACCAAATTGCTTTGCAGATAAGCAGAGTTGAGTGTTTTTTTGGGTGGGAAAGCTACCAACTGTGTTCAGCAGGACAATCTCATTATTGGAAATGTTAATAATAGCCGGGAATGACAATTTACAGTTAGCAAGGTACTTTCTTGTATCAGAATAGGAAATTATTTCACAAAAATGGATAGAATTTTGTCACTGTCAGCTCTGGAGCTGGAGTAGGTTCAGAGAAGGGCAACAAAAAAGATACGAGGAAAGAAGGACCATCAGTTATGAGAAGAGACTTAAAGAATTAAACTTCTTTAGCCTTGAGAAAAGGTGATTAAGGGGAGATGTGATCACTTTGTATAAATATATAACTGATTCTTTTAAGGAATATTATGATAAGTTGCTCACTTTCAGGGCAACACCAAAGGCTCTCTTTGAGGCTGGAAAAAAAAAGAGATAATCTACATCTCTAAATTAGCTTGTTTACTGTTAGGGCTGTGAAATTATGGAATAGTCTTCCACGGGGGCTGGTAACAGCAAAATCTCTTGAGTGCTTTAGAAAACATTTTGGATAATTATTTAAAGCAAGACATCATCAGGAGTTATTTAAATCAATAATATTTAGAAGAGTTTTGATCTAATCTTGCACTTGGTTAAGACAAATTTGCCAATATTTAATTTTTTTTTTGCCTTCTTCTGGACCAACAGGTCTAAACTAAAGGTTATTATTATTAGTTTTTTTTTTTAATAAAGATTGAACATGATGGACATGTGTTTTTATAACCTTAATAATTATGTAACTATATGTTAATCTAAGCATATAAATTAAACTAGATGAACCAGGGCCTCCCCAGAACCTCCTCCTAAGTACTAAAGTAAGCAACGGTTGCCTAGATACTTTCCTTCTTTTGTATAGTCTGAAAGACTATGTATATTTTTACTAATGTAAACATTTGATCACTCAGTTCAATGTCAGAGGAAAATCTGTCAGGGAAACATTCTTATGCTTATGCTAAGGCCATGGTAGGCAATAGTAAAACTTTTTGAAAACAGTATTATACTACGGAATCACCTTCATTTTTCTGTTTAAACAAATGACTTCCAGAACATACAAAGCCTATAAAAAAGCAGCACAGCCCATCAAGTTAAACCACCTTATTAACTTAGCTCTCTAAATGAAATTAAGCGCATGGGATAAAAAGATCATTAACTCATTAAAATAAAGGCTTATAATAATACTCCGTAGGCTAAAGGACCAATTACAAATATTATAATGTCCAAATTGCAATATCACTTTTAAGACATAAAAGTCAATGGATGCTATAAAATAACACAACCTAAACCCTGATGGTACATCAGGTAAAAAACAAGTCTCTCACAATATAATTTTGTCAATTACTGACCTTAATACCCAAAAATAGTGCAACAGAAAATAAATGATTAGTTTCTAAAAAATAAATTTTCGGGTTTGTTTATGAAGTATTACCAGTTACTAATAGCACAAGGCAAGGTATCCACTACCTCATCTTTATACTAATAATGGCAATGATAGCACAATATTTTCTACAGACCTATTTTCTAACCTACGCATTTTTGGATTGTAGCACATGCCTATTTTAACCCTGTACTTACATGATTAAATCAATTAAAATGATATAGCAGAATACAGAAACCATTCTTATAAATGTAAACATCATCAACGAATTCTAAAATTAACCAGCACTAATAACAGCCCTCTGAATTATCCAGCTGTCTGGGACCAGTTCAGAATAAATCATTTTAACTTATAATTTTGTTATAGCAAATTACACAGACCAATAATATAGACTAATAGCTAAGCATAGAAAAGAGTCAATATATTAGTCAGCCTAATATTAACTTTGCTCTCTGCTAAAGGGTTCTATCATATAATATCATACAGAATTCGTAGCTTGATTTATTTTCAATAATTAAGAACACGCTACTAAAGTACTGAGGAATTTATGAAGGAATACTTCCTCCAAATGTCCAGGATACACATTACTCATAGGAAAGTAGAGGAAACCTTTGAAGAACATAAGAAAGAATAAATATCTATCATCTGTCAGCTGGAGCAAACTGGTGATAAGAGGTCTTTTATAGAAAGTAGTCTTGCTGGTGAATTCTGTCATCAGTAGGAACCAAGGTGACATATTATTTACCCTTGTTAGGTTCCCTTATATATTAACCTGTTGGAAGGTCTATGTGAACATTTTTATGCTATTGATATTTGTTTAACACAAGGCAGTAAGAAGTAATAGTAAGAAAAAACATTCTAAAGAAAATATGGAGCATTTGTTAAAATAATAACTGTTATCTTTTTGTTCTCTTTTGTTATCTTGTAGTGTACTGTAGCAGGAAAATAAATTCCTCTATCACATAACATTTTACAGAAAGAAAAATACCACCTTAGATCTGAACAATTAGTTTTAACAAATCAAAGGGAAAAAATGCAGACCAGGAAAGGCACAAAATATCACCTAATTAGAATTTGTCACCTGACATTAAAGAAGTATCTCATCTTGTTCCGTTTCTTCTCTAGACTTAATTTATACATTGTCTCCTTTTAACTAGTTCAGTTCAATACTTTGGCATCTGACTGCAATCCTTTTATTTCCTGGGTAATTCATTTCTATTATTTAAGTTGTGCCAACGTATTTTGCAGTACCCAACAATAATACTGAGAGCTTGTTCTAAAATAATTCAGAAATAAACTTCAATTATTATAGAATGACCTTTGACTTTGTAAATGTAATAATTATTTAACTTACAATAATATTGAGGTATTTGGAATGCAGCAATTAGAATCCACCTGCAGAAGCTAAATATATTAGGCATGATTTGCTACTGTCTGAATCAGATATCCATACAGCAGTAATGAATAAAGAGAAACAGATAAATTGGTGCAAGTACTTAAAGTGCAATCTTATTTTATTGTCACATATTTGGAGCCTGTAACTTGGCCTTATATCAGTTTGGTAGAGGGCAAGGTTCCAGGCTTGAAGCATGTTGTGACAATAACATAAGATTGGGCTTTAATTGGCTGCTCCAGTTTCCTTGTTTTTCTTTGAAGTATAAACTTGGCACCTGCACTAGAAACTGTGGAGCTACTTTTATTGTATACCACTCTTCCTTAATATATTGATAAGTAAAATGACCTGAATCATCATGAATCTTTATTAGGAATCAATGGTGCTCAATATGTAAGTTACCAAAAAAGTTTTCTACAGTATCTGAACTGGTTATGACTTAAATCAGCCAGTGATGTAGCACCGAACTTCATAATCGTCTAGTAAAAGTAGGGTAGGGTTAATATAATAATAGTAATGATCATAATTTATAATCTGAATTACTAATTAGAATATGAAGTATATTATAGTATATTATATATATATATATATATATATATATATATATTAATTAGCATATGAAGATGATGGCAATTATTATGATAATTTTCTTAATACAAAATAGTATGCTAATTAATATAATTTTGTTAAATTATTGGGAAGCAAGACACCATCAAAGAATAAAGCTTATGAATGTTAGAAACACTTTTATCAGACAATATTGGGGCTCTCTTTCCCAGCACCTCTAGTAATAATGTAGAAGACTTAATCTAACTTGTAGTCATATTTGCATCTTTTGGAAATTTAGTGATAGTGGATATAAAGTGTTATTCTTTTGTTTTACCTTGTTTGTTTTTCCTTCCTTTTCCTTCCTTACTTTATTTTTTTGAATGCCAATATTCAGTGGATGCTCTAAGTTACTGCTGCACTCCTGTGCTAAGTGCCTATGTCTAAGATTTACCAGTCACTCTGCCAGCCTCTCCTCTAACACACACATATATATATATATATACTGTATGTTATACTAAAAAAATCTCTGCTAAAATACCTCCACCATTTTTATTTTTGCGTATTGCAACTTTTTAGCTCATTTATAAAAAGATGATTTTATATATATACATCTTTTTCTAAATGAGCTAAAAAGTTGCAGTACGCAAAAATAAAAATGGTGGAGGTATTTTAGCAGAGATTTTTTAGCGCATATTTAAACCACAAATATATTTTCATATTTTGAAAATTATGGAGTAGAATGTAGGTATTAAGAACTATCAGGAAATAAATATTTGATGTGGTGAAGTGTAAATATTTGTTACATGTGAACAAAAGCAGCTGTTTCATATCTGCAGTTTACTAACTGCGCTAAGCTTGCAGAACCATATCTCAGCATTAGTTTTAAACTGTACACTTGCCGTTTGCCAATATTTGTACAAGATAATTTATCCTATACCGCACATCCAAGGAAGTGTCACACATTTAACTCTGCCACATTAGATAAATGAGTAATTTTATTCACCCAATGATCCTGTTGCCTCTTCTGATCCATGTTCAAATAATAAATACTGTATTTATGTAGTAGTGTATTTTTTTTTTTTTACAGTTTTATAGTTTATGCATCATAAAATATATGTTCTTTATAAAAAAAAAAGTATAATGTATTCTGTTGCTGTGAAGGTGCATATATCACTATCCATAACTAGTATCTTCTTATTGAAAAAATAAAAAGCAATGCTATGCAACTATTCCTTGATGAATGGGAAGGTTTATGAGACATAATATATATTGTTCATTACTTTACTGTCAAACCTATTTGTATCCATAGCAGCAATCCTAAAACTAAACAGCTATTGGTTATTCCTACTAAGGCTGACTTTACAAGTACATAAATATTAAATTCACACAATTATATTTTAAATGTCTAGATAATTAAAATACCCGTTTGATTTATCTATTGAAACAAATTCTAGTTTACCTAGATGTAGTGTGTACTTTATAAAAATAGTTTTATAAGGAGAATGTTTTTATCTTGTAGATGGGCAATGTACAGTGTTGTAATATATTAATGCGCTTTAAATAATAACCAGTTTTTAGGACTTTAAAAGTTTTATGAAGCAATCTAATTATGTCTTAAGAGACAGTAATGTATGACAGACCTATGTATTGATGCATGCAAGCTTGATCCATTTATAAAAAGGCTCGGCGTTACAGTAGAATCTTTCCACTTTTAGAATATGAAGTCATGTCATGAAAAGCTATCCAGGGGTTTATCTCACTGGGGTCTCTAGAAGTTTCAGTTGAGATATGTGTTTTATCTTACTACATTACTCTTTTTCATTCAAGTCATGTAAAATCATGTTATTGCACAGCATATACATTCATTTTTAAAGAAGCTATTTTAATGTTACGATAGGCATAAAAATGTATTATACTAACTGCTCGAGTAGTTGACAGTATGAGGGTAATCAACAAGGCAACTTCTTACTAAGGTCTAGTAGCCCATAGCAACCAATCAACAGTTTGGATTTACTGGTATGGGAAGGAGCTAGAATAAAGAATAAAAAAGTCATCTTCCAATAAAGGTTACTAGACTTTTGTATGTGTTTTCCCTGTTGATGAATTTTGTACATGTTCATTTTTCAGCCACAGCTACCGTACACTGCATATACTATAATCCATTATAGTTTGTGTTATCAAAACAATACACATTAACATAGCTATAAACCACAGCTACTATATACCTGTATGTACTGTTAAAAGCAATCTATGAGAAAGCGCAGAAAATATACACTTCCTAGTGCATTAAACGTAACTAATAACAAGGTTTAGATAGATGTAATAGACCAAATATCCCAATGTGGATGATGTGAAAAAGTGTAGAAATCAAACAAATAAATCGAAAACTGTGACCACTGCACACTCAGTGATAAGGTGCTTCCAAAATATGCACTCACCAGATGGCAATATGTAATCAGCATATAACACTGCTCTTGATTCAAGCTCCACTTTTACAATATACCACTGAAGCATTAAAGAATAACTGAATCCAGGATTCTCAAAGGAAAGAGAAAATCCAAAGTGCAATAAGGTTTTTAATAGATATATTTGAATAGAAGATATAATATACTCACAAGCATGTGTGAGTCATACACATGTAAAACAGCCCAATGCTATAAAAAATGTCTGGTACAGGAGATGTAAACTAAAATTTCAGAAATAAAACACCATAAGGTTAATAGTCCTATAAGTGCTGTAAGTGTATTCTCCAACCCAACGCGTTTCACTATCTTCTTACTCAGGAGTTGTCATCCTTTGTGGTTTGTGTTGTGTGATAGAAAAATGCCAAACCAATTCACCAAAATTGCTTAGGGCAGAGGTTCTCAACCTGTGTGTTGCGACCCCGGCGGGGGTCGCGAGGCCGTCCCACTGGGGTCGAGAACCACGCCAACTCCCGGAAGCACCCGTAGGAACCCTTCTTATAAGGGTTCCTGCGGGTGACGTCGGCAGTAAACGTCATCACATGACGCACGACGTGATGACGTTTCGGCCGCAACGTCATCACGTGACGTGTGGCGTGATGACGTTTCGGCTGAACATCACCACGTGACGCGCGTACATGATGACGTTCGGCCGAAACGTCATCATGCCGCGCGGCGCAGTGACGTCAAAGGGGGGTCACGGTCTCAACAAGGTTGAGAACCGCTGGCTTAGGGGATTACCCAATCTATTTAGTAAGAAAAATTGTCAGTCATTTTTTGGTGCTTTGTTTGGTTTGATATTAATTTTAATTACATTATTATGTTCTGCATATTCAACAACAGTAAACAGTGCCAAACATTGGTAAAATATGTGTGGAAGATCCCAAGTAATTCTTCTATGCTATTTATTCATATCCCTGCTAGCTAAGAATTGTCTCTTGTGGAGGGACACCTGTGTCTCAACATCTCTTTAATATCACATAATCCTCTCTTGTATAAGGCAGTATTAGAAGATCAAAGCTCCTTGGCTGGCAAATGATCACTGCTTATCATATGATCATTTTGCACATAAGGGTTTTGATATCACCGATTCACAATGAGTGGACTGTAAATACAATTTTTTTTACTTTTTTTTGCTTTCTGCACTTTTTCCTTGCTCTTTATATACACTACATATCTATACATTATAGAGACGACTGAATTATCATACTTCTATATGATTCGGCACAGACTTTATTTGTATTTTGAAAAGAAAAATCTATTCTTGCAACTGATGTTCTTTCTGGACATTAATATTATTTCTTGATATGTGACCTGTTATTATTTAGTTAACATTATTTAGAATGTAAGTATATTATTCACCTGCAAAATAAAGAAGCTTATGGAAAATATTCTTTACACACTAATAGATCACTGTTGTTCTATACAATACTGTGTAACATAGTTAATACAAAGGAAGATAGTATTTTATTACAGATGGATCTAGATACATTGGAGGCTTGGGAAGGAAAGTGTCAAAGAGGTTTAACACTGATAAATGTAAGGTTATGCATATGAGAATGGAAAAATGTAAGTCATGATTCATTTCTAAATGGGAAAACACTGGGAAAAACAGACAAGGAAAAGGATTTGGGTATTTTAGTTGACAATAAACTTAACTGTAGCAACCAGTGCCAAGCAGCAGCTGTCAAAGCAAATAGGATCATGGCGTGCATAAAAAGAGGCATAGATGCTCATGACGAGAACATAATTATACCGCTTTACAAATCACTTGTCAGGCCACACATGGAATGTTGTGTTCAGTTTTGGGCACCAGTGCACAAGAAAGATGTAGTTGAGCTTGATCGGGTTGAAAGGCGGCTACTAAAATAATAAAAGGAATGGGTAATAACATTACCAAGAAAGATTATCAAAACTGGATTTGCTTAGCCTAGAAAAAAGAAGATTAAGGGGTTACCTAATAACCATGTAAATATATCAGGGGTCAGTGCAGAGATCTCTTCCACAATCTATTTATACTAAGAACTGTAACTATATGGGAATTTTTCCCTATTATGAGGATAATTGTCTCTTGCCTCAAACTGTGTTACTATGTCTGCTGTGTCATTTTATCATAAATATAATGAAAATAGAATTCTTTGTTCAACATACAGGTGCAGAAGATAATACATTGTATCTTCCTTTTGATCAAAGCATGACAAAAAGTCTTGTCTTTTGGAGAATAAACATTCTTTGATACTTGGTCAAAGTAGTTGAAATTGTAAATAATAGCTGACGATATAGCAAAAAAAAAATCCTCGATAAAGAAGCCTTATAGTTAAAAAATGTTCTCTTTAATGTAGAGTTAACTGAATCATCTGATCTCCCATACCAGGGACATATAAGCCAACTGTATTATGGGACATGCAAAACACATAGTTTTCAGTCAATTTCAGATTTCATTTTCTATGATAAGTGGCATTTTTTGCACCACTTCTTTTTTGATTTTCAGTTGTTGACCAGAGAAATACAGGCAAACAAACCTATGATAACTGGAACATGTAGGGAAACTCCAGCACTCCAATGTATTTATTGGAGTGCCGGAGTTTCCCTACATGTTCCAGTTACCATTGGCCTTTTCGTTCCTGGCACCCAGGTTACTTTTGCTACACGGTGGGTGAGCGATCCTGTTTCTCATTTAAAACAAACCTATGGGTCATCTGAATTCTTTGTGGCTAGTTTCAAATGAGATTCTTTTAATTAATTTATTTTTTTTACTAAAAACTAACAATTTTGTTAGTCTTTTTTTTAACCCACTATTTTATTTCAAAATTGGGTGTTGTGTGGGGCATTAATAATGCATAAATTTTCCATTTATAAAATAAAGTCACTAAAAGGTATTTCAGCCAAAATTGGTTTTTCAGTTGATTTGGGTAAAATTAATTGTGACGCAATTAGCAAAAAGAAACAAACAAAAAGAATGTTCAAATTATGCAATCAAGGTTTATGTCACCAACGCTGAAAATGAGATTTTGATTTGTTTTATTTTTTTATTTTTTTTTTTAGAATAAAAAATGTGAATAAATTGGAATGATAGACAAATACAATTAAACACCTTGGTGATAAAACCGTAAAATACACTTATTATAAATATACCCTTATTTGTATTAAATGTTTATACTCTATTATGCAAAGCTCAGTAACTGATTTTTGAGGATTGTATATTTAATTGCATATTTACTTCATATCTACCTTTTAAGGAGACCTAAATTCTGTTAAAATGGCTGTGGGAAAATAAATCTTTTAAATCTACTTACCGATCTTTTTCCTGATACATAACTTCCCTTTTGTTTTGAGATATTGCTTGTCACCCAGATATCACTATATAGTATCTGTCACATTTTCTATCCTTCACTGCACGTGTGCACATGTATAGAAGTACTATTAGGATTAGAACAGGGTTTTGGCAGATGTGTACAATCTTGCACCTGCAATGAAGAACAGAAGATGTGACAGAGATTGGATTGGGAGTAAAAGACAAGTGAGGTCTTCAATCAATAGACAGGATATGCAGCAGACCACTGATTGGTAAGCAGGGATGGAACTTCAGGGAGATGGGCCCTGGTGCACAATCTGCAAAGGCCTCCTTTCCTGGGCCAGTGCTCCCTGGAGCACCAAGCCCAGTCACCTTTGTGACTGCCTTGACCCCTGTAGGTCCACCACCATTAGTAAGTATATGTAAAATATATAACCATATCCTTTTTAGTAATTATCTTTCATTCCCCTTTCATTTCAGATGACATGCTGTATTAATCAGAATAGTCTTTATCAATACATCCTTTACCAACTGATTCATCATGATTGCAAAACAAACAGAACTCCCTTTGCTAAAATTTTAAGACAATGCAAAGTAAATGCCTGGGCTTTGTGATGTTGATAGGATTGCTTACAAAGGAAACTTATCCACTGCTTCCAGATAATAAGCCTAGTTGGGCATGCTGTGAATACGTACCTTGGAGAATGACTGTCTTGTTTTTCAAATATACTTTGGCAACACAGAATCTTTTTTTCTTTTTCTTGTGAAAGCTTCATCCTGCTAACCACAGGGCCCCTGGTAGAACTTACTACAAGAGGAGCCATATATAGCATCCAAGCAAACTCAGCATGGATTAAAGGCAGATGTTGAAAAGGCACTGAAGGCAATTAGATTCCCATATAGACAGGGATTCATAGTGCATCTTTTACAGAACTGCCAAGAGAAGTTCAAACAAAACAAACAGTTCTGCTTTGTCCACACAGTGTATCAATGCACATTTGATGTTGCAAAGTAAGTTATCAAACAATATGATGTACATTGCCTTGTTTGTGAATATTTGAAGCGTTAACTTTTTTTCCAATTTTTTAGGTTGCATAAAAAAATAAACCTTGCAGCGCATTGCATTTGTAGCAGAACGTTGCATTACAGATTAAAACACAATATAATACAGAGGTACATTTGGTGCACTAACTAAGTTTAAGGGCTTATTCATTAAAATGCTAGTTCCACTGTTGAGGTGAATTTGCGTCACTTCGGGTCTCTATGCTTCGACAGATGTAAAGTCAACAAAGAAGAAGCGAACATCATTGAATGTTTTTTTCATGTACTGTAGAGTGGGGCATAGTCAGTACAACAGTAGCAGATAACTAGTAATGCAAATGTGATCAAGAGAAGTGAAGAGACTTTGGATTTTCAGTGCCACTTTAATTGTAACAAGTGAATATTACATAGCTTTCTATGTCACCATAATTCTAGGTTATGTTGTCACTTGGCCACTGTCTTTTCTTTGTAATTTAAGTGTATGGTTTTCTTGCATCACGCTGGAGCCCTGTCATCAAACCCCTATTTTGCTATTTTAATTTGACTTTATACTGGCGAATTTAGAGCTGTACACCTTGGAGAAATGGCGAATGGACGTGAATTTGGACTTGTAAGCGGACTATTATGAATAAGCCCCCAAATGTGGCAGAACAAACTATGTATAGAAAATGAATCAAATATGGAGTGTAACTGCAGAGGATTTGGCAGCAATTGGATC
>WMED01020058.1:0-12259 GCA_019650415.1 Pipa parva
CTGGATGGACTTGTGTCTTTTTTCAGCCTTATAAACTATGTTACTATGTTACTTTACAATAATGCCCTGTTAAAAAGGGGGGATTTTGGAAATTGTTTGCAAAATTTTTCAAATAATGAATTTACAAACGTAACACAACTTAAACATGTACAACATGTAATGTATATTAATTATGAGGTTTTAGCATTTCTAATTATTAATAACAATTAAAACAAACAACATTTTAGAAACGAGAGAGGCCAGTAAAGTAAAAAAAATGAAATAAGGTATTTTAATATTCAGCGCAGTTGTGGCGATAAATATTGTGTGGGGATGGATATAAATTATTCCTCGGGCTTAGAAATACTAAGAAATCCTACAAAACGGTTTTTCAGATCATTTCGGCAAGATATTTTTTGAAACGCATGAAATGTCAAAATTTATATGAAATCTGAAGTTTGTAAAATCGTTTCGCTTCCCACTATTTCTAAGACTAGCAGTGCTATAAATTGGGAGATTTACCGCCTCCATAAATTGGTTTTATTACAGTAGTTCACTCCAGCAATCTAACATTTTCAAACGGCACCTTAAGATTTCAGAGGGAATTCATGTAGTGTCTGCTATGTAAAGAGTATTTACACATAAAATCACACAAAAGCAAAAACTATACCCACTACGCATGGGAAGGTGGGAGGAGATATGCATATCCCAAACTGCGCACATTCATCAGACTGTGAGATGTGGCACATGTGCAACCAATTCAGAAGCTTACGATGGTTGCAAATGTATTCTTTTTGCATCGGGTTGCATGCCCATGGCTTTTTATCAATCATTGGAGTCTGCTCAAGTAGCCAGTGCAGCAAAGTGTACTGTGTCAAATTCGTCGCTTTACTTCGCCAGATCAAAGTGGTAAAGTAGGGGGTTGATCCGACTGCCAGAGATGGCTACTGACACTGTTCACTTCTTCACTATGGGAATCTGCCGCTCAGTGAATAAGATGTAGAGAATTTGAGACTATCAGAGAGAAGTGATCTGAAGTGACCAGAATTCACTTCGACGTTCAAATTCTCACTTTGATGAATAAGCCCCTAAAACACTTTTCATACAGGGAGTATTTATTCAGAGATTTGGGGCCTTATTGAATAAAGGATGAATTCACCTGTTGAATTCACCTCGCTACAAATCAAGTCACGTCGCCAAAATAGTTGAATGACTTACGCTATACTCCGAAGACCTGCCATCAACCCCACAATTCGCCACTCTGGTTTGGCAAAGTTAAACAGGTGAATTTGGAGCGCTACACCTTGTCAAATTCGCAACTGAGACAGACTCCACCGCCTTGGTCAATAGTCAAAGTACCTGTACACGCGGACACGAAGTAATACGAAGTGCTGTGTCAGATTGCAACTATCATGGTCGCTTCAATTAGACGCGTATTCACCACATTGCAGAGTTTGATCAATAAGTGAACATAGGGAAGTGGTGAACAAATGTGAGCTATATGCGACTATTCGCCTTTAGTCAAAAAGGCCCCTAGATGTCACTGGTCATATCTGGAAGAGTCAAACTACATGGCTAGAATCATTTACTTATTAATTTATGCTCGATGCATTTTTAAATGGGTTTATTAATTTGCCTTAGTGCAGATTGTCATTTAGTAGACTTGATTAAAATCCAAATCTTCCTGTATGAAATAGCTCATTTTTTGCAAGATTACCAAGCAACCTTTTAGTAGAAATTAGTGAACAATCTAATTAACCTAAAACATAATTTTCCCTCCAGCCACCCATGCAATAATTTCTATTAGAAAAATTGCTTACAACAGATTCCACATGAGAAGTACAGTGCAAGTAAAGGTCTAATGCAAATCGATTTATAGCACTTTGGATTTTTCATTTCCTCTATGGAGCAGAACGTGAATTAAAAAAGAACTGTATGCTAACACTTATAGTATGATATAAAATACCCCTATACATTATCTCCTGTTATTAGCTACTGTCTGACTGGACAAGTTTACCCTAAACAGCAAGCTTCTGGGCAGGGGCGGTTCTGGCCCTATTGGCGCCCTGGGACTCCCCCCCGAGCCCCCTCCCCACCTGCCTCGCGCCACCCACCCTGCCCCGCATCGCCCCCCCCCCCTTTCCCGTGCCCCCCACTCACTTCGAACAGCATTTCAGTGATGCACCTCCTCTAATGAGGTATGATGAATGCGACGGCACTCCTTAGATGTTTGCATCTTGCCGGTAGCTGCCGAATACAGCCGACAAGACCCAAAGCAGCCAAAGACCATCTCGTTCAACTTACCTCATCAGAGGAGGTGCATCGGTGGAATGCTGTTGGAGGTGAGTGGGGGTTGCAAGGCAAGGGGAAGGAGTGTCACAGGGCAGGGAGGTTAAGTTTAGCAATGGGCGATGTGGGTGACAGCGCCCCTCAAATAGATTGCGCCCTGGGCCGTCGCCCACCTCACCCATCAGTAGAACCGGCCCTGCTTCTGGGGACAGTGCAGACAGAGGATACGGGGAGCAGCACATACAGAATGAGTAACCGCAGATGAACATTATGAAGAATACAATGGTAACGGTAAGGGTAAATCCACCACTCTCCAATAACCCCAAACTGGGAAAGAATGGGTTACACACCAATACAGATCCCTTACTTGCACATCATGCAGTTAGTTGAAAAACGCTCACACTGACTATATAGGTCAGGCCACAGTAACACAGCTCAGAAGAACTTTAGACAGGGACAGACTCAGCAACTTCCTACACCTGGGCTTGATTTTAGTTAATGTTGCCTCATGGGAAATACCCCCTTTTTCTAGATAGTGTAAGCATGCAATGAACATTCAGTTGAGCTTGTTGCAAAAGCAGAATTCTGATATAAAACTGCTTCTGCGCAAGCTCAACTCACTGAAACACAGAGGAAGTAGAAAGTGAAGAGGATCACAGTGTTGCACATAGCAGAACATATTAGTTTGACATTGAAGGCAGAAGACATTGCTGGAGCCTTGAATCCCTATCAGCAGTGCCGGCTCTGCCTATCAGTAAATATTTCCTCCCTAAGGAATCACACCTAGTACTAATGAGCTTCAGTTCGTCTAAAAGGCAATGCATACAGGTTAGCACAGTAGATTAGCAAATAATCATCACACCAGGATCATCTTGCTTTATGTATGTATAATGTTATTGATAAAGCGCCACAAACATACGCAGCGCTGTACAGTTCAGTAATAAAAATATAATACAGACATGGGGAAAGTGCATTAAACAATACAGTATGAGTTCACAAAGATACTTCCCTTTAAATGCTATGTTGAAGTTTAAATCACAATCTAGCAGGGATCTGATTGGAGGAGCTATAATGTCAATCATCATTTAGCCCTGCCCACATGACACTCAGGAAAGAAAAGTCAGGGTGACAGGGAAGATGACAGAGAGAAACGCTGTATAAAGGTAAATTTTTTTAAATACATATATATTTACAATAACGTTTATTTCAATAGTAGAATCTAAATTAGTATTAGAGTTTTGAAATGACAGGTGCACTTTAATAATAATATCGCTATAGCCATTGGATTCTGCAGTTGTCACCCTTTTTAAAATGTGTGATATATTTTAATTCCTTTCATATTGCTGTTCATTTTTATTCATTAGTCCCACAGGTTGTCAAATCTGTCCTCGGGTCTCTCTAACATTGCCTGGTTTGAGGATATTAGTAGTGGTATTTACACGGCTATTGAAAGCCATTGTATTAAGTCCAGCCGCGTTCCTTGAAATTCAGGAGAAATTAGAACTGTGTACCAGCTCCCCTTAGAGGATGAGTTTGAAATTTGTAGCAGATCTTTTACTGAAATCAAAAATTTTCCCTCTTCCCATCAACGTTTCAAACAGAGCCTGACAAATGTAATGAGTGGACTGTGCAGTAAACGCGGTATAAATCACTTATTTTATTTACTGCCACTGTAAAGGGACATTTTTTTTTCTTGCATCTAAACTAGAAGCTAAAACGATATTCATTCCATATAGAATATTAATTAACGTCATGACAAAGTAATTATCAGCCCATCCACAGGTACTTTTACAGTTAATGACCCGGGCCAAGCAAGTTTAATTAAACACCTTCTCTCTTGGGAGATGAGTAGGTATCCATGTCCTTTAATTTCCATTTTATCGATTAAAAACCCCACAGACCATTAACTCATTAATAATAGCAGAGCTCTAAGTCTGTGGATGGGGTTGAGTTGACCCTGTTATTTTCCAGCTAAAATTAATGTCCTTCGCTTGCCAAGGCAAAATACGAGGAAGTCATTTTCAAGTTGATTCTGTCAACATGCAAACAAGTTAGGAAGAAAATCCATTTTAACACCTTAAAAGAAAAAAAAAAAAAAAAAGCTAAAATCAATATGTCATTCTGAGTAAAAACAACCTGGAATAAGTGGAAAGAGTGAATCGCATGAAATATTGGAGGATTAGTCTTACTGACAATCAGGGCCAGTGACATTTTATAAGTAAAAGTCATCCAGGACAACAGACAGAGTAGTTCCTCTTCTACTGATCGCCGGCTGCCTGCAGGATGGCAGAAGGGTATAGACAATTTTTTCAGCGGTAAGTGTTAGGTAGGTGGCACTGCCTACTCATCGCTCAAAGCTGGGGGGAAGAGAACTAAATAGAAGCACTTCTTCTGTAGCATTAATATATGTTTTACAGCATAAAGCTGTGAATTCTTGAATCTTCTGATTTGGTTTTGTTGCCAACACAATATCACAACAACTCATGATGAATTTGCTACAATATTCTACATAGCTAATATGTTCATAAAGTACTACGTAATCCTGGTACAACCTTGTACAGTACCATAGAGTATTAGCTGGTTTCTACTCAGGCCCACACTAGGTCCAGACAAGGAACACAAAGCCAAAATAAATTTTAGTTAACCTGAATGGTTCCTTCCTGTAATGTCCTCAAAACCTCTATGTTCAAGAATCTATCAAGAGTCATCTGACCACGGGGAGATAGCTCATCCAATAAGAGTGGTACAGATATCCCAGCATGCTTTTGTCATTATCTGTGACTGATGAATCCATTAGTGGGCAAGATACAGGGTGGAAGGACTATGACATGGCTTGATCATTTATTATGAAGAGGAATTTTAAAATATATGTTCTTTAAACCAATTATTTATTGTTCTAAAGAAGTCCTAGAGCCCATGTTTCTTATTTACACTTATCCATATGATGTGTTTTTAGAGGGTTTGAGGTATTATTCTTTAAAATCAGATTACATCATTTAACATCATAACTTTATCACTGAAGACACTGAGGGGAAAAAAATGGTATGACCCATTAAACCTAAAGGCCCTGTTCACATCAGCATTTTATATCCGTTTATATAGTTTGTTTCAAATGAATGGTCCATTTAGCTAAACTCTTCCTATGACTCATAAGAAATGGGGGTTAAAGTCACAGGATAGATCTCATGCTAAATGCTAGCTAAGCCTTTCCATTTGGTAAGCATATTGGCTCACCTTACGCTAGGCTACTACAGGTCTCTGTTTCCCAATGAAATGGGGAATTCTGGGAATACAGATACATGTGACCCTGTGACCATATGCATGTAATATATCTAATCTACTGAACATTTATTTAAAATAAAGGGCAAGTAAACTCTTCCCCCTTCAATATATTCAAGGTGGCTGAATCATCCCTATTTGCAAAATTCTTCCAAGGCCGAACAAGTCACTTTCTTGGAATTAGCTAAGGACAAACATTAAAAAGAAAAAAAAAAGCTCCGATGTCTAGAATTAACGAGTTATTGTTAAAGCTGCGGATTCCCAAACAATTAATCAGCATATATCAGAGCATGGAGCTCGGTATTAATAGGCCCACAGCAATAGACTGTAAAAAATGCAATGCATATTGATGAAAGGGGACACTGGGGATCATTTCATTATACATATATTGTCATTAATAATTCCCTTAAACTCAGCCAAGAAATGTAAGCTTGACTTTTACTGCTACGTGTGTTTTGGGATTTGCCTATGGTATTATGACTTTGATGAATTAGTATATAGGTCGCTTACAATGACACAAAATTAGGAAGGCCTGCGATGGCCTGAATTTTAGTATCGATGTAATCCCTTATTTAATTTGACTCCCAACTTTC
Source organism: Pipa parva (assembly GCA_019650415.1). Taxonomy (NCBI): domain Eukaryota; kingdom Metazoa; phylum Chordata; class Amphibia; order Anura; family Pipidae; genus Pipa; species Pipa parva. The sequence continues at coordinate 6,141 of WMED01020058.1, forward strand.
CAATTCAATTGCTCTACCCTTTGATTGCTAATTTCCATTGGAATGACAGAAAAGAAGCATTTTCTTTTATTGTTGACCACAGTTCAACTAGACCCTTAGACAAAGCAGAGCTAATCAATCCTAAATTCCAGGAAGAGGTTTTTTTGTTGTTGTTTTTTAATCACCCAGTTCCAAGTAGAGCAATGTGGATTAAACATCAGCATCTTCTCTCTTGACGACAGGCAGTTCCTGGGAGGTGATGGATAGACGCAGTGAAAAAAAGCAATTTCAATTTGAATTCTGCTTTTCTAGGGACATTTTCTGTGCAGTGTGCGGCAACAGGAATGGTGACAATAAAAAAAGAAAGGTAATGGGAAAATTTTGATTTCACCAAAGATAACACAAGGAACAAAGCGCACACCTGTGTGGGCAGCAGGAGAGACTTTTTAGGGAATGTGTGAATTGTCCAGTAGATGTGAGATTATTCAACAATTCCACTCTTTGGGACGTTGCATGTTCAGCAATGATCGCTATGTTCTGGGATGTGACAAGTTCTTGCACGGATCGCAAAATTAAGAAAGAAAATTGTTGTGAACGCCAAGTGAATGAATGTATCAATGTGTGTTTCTAAACACTGGAAAAGTAAGCAATGTGATCATTCTTAGATTGTAAGCTCTACGGGGCAGGGAACTCCAACCTCTTGTGTCAACTGCAATCTGGCACTTAAAGTGATGTATCCTTGTGATATTATACTTGTGTGTAATGCCCTTTTCCCATGTCTGTATTGTACTTGTATTGATGAATTGTAAAGCGCTGCATAAATTTGTGGCGTTTTATAAATAAAATTATACATACATACAATTCCACAGTACCCCCTAAAGTACTCTCCCTTGTAGATTGGGTAGGGATAGTCACTGAGGAAGTTGATAATAATCCCCTAGAGGTGCTGGCTGGGAAAGAGGAGGAAATGTACCCAAGTTTAATCTTCCAGACCTGTCCAGGGCCGGAGATATTTTGGCTCAGCCCAGGTCAGGTATTAGTAAATGGGGTACCCAATGAGCCCAGGGCAGATACTGTGTTCTCTCACTTTGCATAATGATATGATAATAGAATGGCTGCTTTTTCTTAAATTGTACTGGAGGATGGTGTTAGACTTAGATCCTTCACATCCATTGGTCTGTCATTTTGCTTTGGCCGAAACTAAGTTGCAGATCCTACAGAGATTCTATTGGCCAGAGATTCATGAAGAATTTAAGAGGTTTGGGGATTTCTGCCCTTTGTGTTAGATAATAACTCATAAGCCACATTTTAAAAGCCCCTTAATACCGTTACCTCTTATAGAGTTTCCCTTTGAAAGGACTACAATGGATTTAGTGGATCCCTAGTAAAGTCTGACAGGGGACCGCAATACTTTTTTTCATAATACAAGACTATACTACCCACTATCCCAAAGTAATTCCTTTAAGGAATACCTCATATAAAACTACTGCTAAAGAGCTAGTTCATATGTTCTCGTGTAATTGTATTCCTAAAGAGATCCTGATAGATCAGGGTTTATGTCCAAAGTGACTAAAGAATTGTGCAATATGTTGAAAATTACACATTAACGTAACTCTGCACACCATCCACAAACCTATGGACTTGTTGAAAAGATTTAACAAAGCATGATAAAATGGGTGGTGGCAAGAGATGGAAAAAATTGGGATTAGACACTACCATATTTAATGTTTGCAATATTCGAGGTACCACAGGATTCAGTGGATTCCTCAAATTTGAGTTGGCTTGTGGGAGACATCCTAGAGGGTTATGGGATATTTCTATAGAAACAGAATTACATAGCAAGGTAATGTGAAATACCTTCTCCAGGGTACATTGTTTGATGACCAAAGGTGCTCCTGCTGATATGGCTGAGCAAAGGGGGGCTATGTAAAGGTCAAGTCATAACTATAGTATATCTTTTTATACTTTGTCCATAACAGTTGATGTTAAACAAAATGGTATTGTACAAGGCTGTTTTATTATTATACATTTGTTTGTTGTACATTTCTGGCCTCTAGAGCCTCTTCAGGTTTCTATGGTTTGAACTCTTTTTATTTGTAAGGAGAGGTGGAGGGACAATGTTGTTGTTGATGTGAGAGATTGTGAGTAGGAGAGAAGCTGCTGAGGAACTGTATGTTGTTGTATTGTTGAGGACTGAGTCCTGAGGAAGTGGACATCCAAAAAATTACTAGCGGGCTTCTGGCTTTGGCATCAAGTTAAAACTGTGATCTGCATTGTATTTTTCCATCTGAATAAGCGTTGATTTTTTTTTGTTTATTTACTGAAGATTCCTAATTAAACTGTTTATATTGTAGACAGTGGTTTGCCTCCTTTACAATTCCTCAGAAGGGAAGCTGCTATTTTCCCTTTATCCCTAACAATATAAATGTAATTATATTTCAAATGGATCCTGTTGGTGGCATACAAGTCCCATGATCATTTATAAAATGCAAAATGCAATAAATTGACATGCCCCCCAACACCAGGTCTGTGGAGGTGGGTCTTCAGCTTAACGGAGTATTAAGTATTAACCCCTTGTGTACCAAATGCAAATGATTCTATGCAGAGTACCTCACCCAGAGTTTTCTGTCTTGCATGCCTATCTATCATTTAGTGGAAGGCCAGGCAATTGATCTTCAATCCCTGGAGAAGTCAGACATAGGCACTCCAATCCCAGAGTCCCAGGGGATGGCCAGATACAGACACTCCTTTCCCAGAATCCCAGAGGATGACCAAATACAGACACTCCTATCCCAGACTCCCAGAGGATGGCCAAATACAGACACTCCTTTCCCAGAATCGCAGAGGATGACCAAATACAGACACTCCTATCCCAGAATCTCAGAGGATGGCCAGATACAGACACTACTATTCCAGAATCCCAGAGGATGGCCAGATACAGACACTCCTATACCATGCTCAGAGCAGATGCAGGAATATATATATCTGTTTCTCTTTCATTTAGCATTTAATCTTGACATATTAGTAAAGAATCCTCCTAAGGCAATAGCACATAATCGACTGTGCTTTCATTCTCTATAACACCCAAAAGATTCTTTGATGAGAAATGATAGCATCTTCCATTTCTGTGACATCAAATCTTCACGTCTAGATGCGGTAATCAATAAAAGACACTTTAATCGGTTTGTAGCACTGCAGCTTTCCTGTTTCTCTGACCGATATCTTCATCCCATTAGCGTTATATACAGGCACATATTAAAATGTGATAATGTCCTCTTTAACTGGATATTTTGTTCTTTTCCATCACACAATAAAGGGGAACAAGAAGCAAAAACATTTTGAATTTTCAGTAATGGCACTACAAGCTCACTAGGCAGCACCGATGAAAACATTGGTTTGTTTACAGCCACCTAGTCTGTGATAGCCTATTGTCATTTTTCAGTTAGCCTGTATCACATTCATAACACGAGACATTATAGTTGTGTTGGTAAAGAAGAAGCAGGTAATCATCCACTACTAGAGCACAAAAAGTTCTACAATGTTTTCAGAACAAAAGAAAATTCGTTTTTTTTTTTTGAAAATCAACACATCAAGAAAAATATTATTTTTCCTTTTAACTTTCCTTTATTTGCCAAATATCTGTAATTTAAAGTTCCATATCACCTGCATCTCTTTGCGTCTTTGCTCCCCCCACAGGCAGAAGGAAAAAATGCAACTATAACACAAAATACATTAACGATATACTGTACAGTACAGTACTGTATGTAATTGTATTTATATAACGCTGATATATTACACAGCTCTTTATCATTCACTTCAGTCCTTGCCCCGTTGAGCTAACAATCTAGTATCCCTATTCAGTCACACACAGATGTATGTTTTTGGACTGTGGGAGGAAACCTTTGCTGGTGCGGGGAGAACATACAAACTCCATGAAGATGAAGTCTAGGGCGAAATTGAACCCAGAACCCAGCACTGCAAGGCAGGAGCACTAACCACTGAGCACACGCACTGTTTTCTAGTATCCTGCTACTATACAGATACACAGATGCTGAAAAGTCAGGGACATGTTTGACACATGTTGTTAGCAGTGCTGGAGTGACTGCATTTTAATTAAATGTATGTTTTCATTTTATAACCTGTCCTGATTTCTTTTTGTCTGGTATAGTAACCCTAAGCTACCAGGCAATGTAAACTAGCAAAACGCAGTGTAACTGGACTGCTGGGAAAAGTATACACGGGGTAAATCATATCTATATATTTGCATTTACTAACACAGTAGTAACTATCATTACTTCAATACTTCAAATATAATGAAAAATGAATATATACAACAAAAAAAAATCTCCTTCTATAAACAGCGCCATCTAGTGGCTCATTTTGTGGTATCACTGGTCAATAACCGGGGGTTCCCTTGTGTCATTAGCTAAAAAATGTTTTCATTTATGTCATTAGATAAAAAATGTTTTCATTTGTAAGTAATGATTTCCGTTTAATTATTTGATGAATTGTTTCAGTAACTGAATAATTCAGTGAACCAAATGATTTGTGATTCACTCATATCTAGACCTACAGGAAGATTAAAGGGAAACCCCCACCTTCACCAAACTGAAAAGACTACAACATTTGGGGGTTATTCACTAAGGTGCGAATTCGACTGTCAAATTCTCAAACTGCGGATTCCCATAGTAAATATGCGGGTGTATATGGGAATGGAAGATGCACAGTTTCTATTAAAAATAGTAGCAATTTTTTTAGCATACCAAAGGTGAAACTGCAACTTACTTACTGTTCACCTGCTTTGCTGCAGCGCTGACTCCCGCTTCAAGAAACCCTGATCTTTTTTCTTCTGTTCCAGCGTCACGGTCCTCTTCAGGTTCACGCCTTCTCTTCAACACTGGTGATTTTTATTTATTCTGAGCATGCTCAAAATCAGTGATGTCAAAGAAGCAGGAAGTGAAGAGGATTGTAATGCTGGAACAAAAGAAAAGATCAGTGTTTCCTGAAGTGGGAATCAGTGCTGCGCTTTACATTGTATTCAAAAGATAAAATCTGCAACCCCGAGGTATGAAAAAACAATAGGAATTGAAGCTCCTGCTCTCAAAAGCTTACAATCTAATCATTTATGCACATGGCACACATGGCTGGTTACAATTTAATAATCAACACACATGCCCACAAAATATTATTGAACATAAATATTAAACTCTGCACACATCACAGAGATTGTCCTGCCAAGGCTACCAAGATCACCTACAGTAACACTAAATCATTTCCCTGTATGACCAAATTAATTGATGTTCCCTAATGATATTAATACAGCTACAGACAACTCAATTAATCTTTTTATTTATTTTTTTTTTTCCCCAGCGGATGTTGATTTAGTCTGATGTTAAATTGAGACGCAAGAGCACAAGACGAGGGAAGAGTTAGATGTGCTTTGTTTGGCAAGTTTCTTTGAAAGCAAGTTATTCATAAATGATTCTATAGAAGTCTTTCCAGGAAATCTTGATACGTTAAGCCATAACTCTCTCTCTCTCTAAGGAAAAATAAGCTAATTAGGAATCTTGCTTTGCTCACCTTCCACTACAACTAATGTAATCACCTCAATGAAATGAGTTCATTCTAGATTCATTGTTTGCAATCCAACTGGACAAATATTAATTTTTATTTAGTTAATATTTCAGTAATGCTTGCCTGAATGTCAAATGTAGGGTGATACAATAAGCCTCCCTGCTGTGATGTCACATTGAATTAACATGACAGGTGAATAAATATTGATAGTGATGTGTATAGAAACCGAACGAAATGAGGATAATGAAATATTATAGGTGTTTTTGCAAAAGTTTATTATGAAGCAATTAATGTTACAATATAAAATCATAAAAAGCATTCAAGTGGTTTAACTATGCAATTATTGCATTAGAAACCAATATTGAAGCAGCTTGTTTTTTTTTGTTCTGTCTCACTAGGGAAAGGAGATGATATACAGTGAGATAGTGTGTTTGTGCAGAGTCGACTGTTATACTGAGGGCAAGAAGAGAACCTACATATGTACACTGCCCAGAGGGTGAGGTGCCCAGCACATACAGAATGAGTAGTTACAGATGTACTGCCCAGACAGAGGGTAAGGTGAGTGG
>WMED01020059.1:0-12259 GCA_019650415.1 Pipa parva
CATAGAAATAGAATAGTCACAGAATACAGTTAGTGGGATATGGTGAGACTGACGTCACTGTCCTTCACTTGTCATATTCCCCTCACTCTGCATGACTTCTCATCCTACTTCTACCCGCCTGACTACGCCGCACTACGCGTGTGACAGCGATCACTACTGTCCGCCTGTTTGACAAGTGTATTGGTAGCTTAGCCAATCCTGAGAAATGAATTTGTGACTATTTAGGCGATGTGACTCGAATTGTAGTGAAGTGAATTCAACAGATGAGTTTACCCTTTAGTCAATGAGGCACCAAATGTGATAATTGTTTTATCACAACATTCATGTCTTATGGAGGAATATGCCCCAAATTAAATCATTTAATTTCTTTTCAAACTTTTTTGTCATTTGTAATAAATATATAAATAAAAATATTAGAATAAAATAGTAATTATATCTGACCATCATCCTGAGGGAAATTTATAAAGATCGTTTTAACCTTTTCGATTCTTAAAGCGTCCGCGGAGATTAATTGATTTTTGCCAGCCTAATGCGTGTGAATGCTATTCAACAACAACAACAAAAAAAAATATCAAGGAATGGATTTATGAAATAGGTGAACATGGCGATATCAGTATATTGGCGATATTTCGCCCACTTTACCAAGTCGTAAAAAACATCCCCCATGTGTGGCAAGGTATAATAAAGGGGATATAAAGGTGAAAGAGAATGTCCACATGAAATATTATTTTTATATGTAAATATTTTACAATTTGTGTGTATGTATAATTGTATTTATAAAGCGCCACAACTTTACACGGCGCTGTCTAATCCAGTAACACAAATATAATGCAGACATGGGAAAAGTGCATTAGACAATATTGGTGAGTAAATTACAAGCATAAAGTCATGAGGATATTTCACTTTAAGTGGTAAGCCGTTATTAAAACAAGAGGATGGAGGTCCCTACCCCATAGAGCTTACAATCTATGTTTAGTAGTAATCATTCCGCTTCTAGAGCGTCTCCTGCTCACAGTTCACAAGCCTTTTGGTTGTTAAAGTTGGTTAACTCGGCAGTTAGGGAAGGGTCTTAGGTATGGAGAGTATATGGTCTCTACTGAAATATAATTAATGAAAATAAAATTCTTAATTAAATCCGAAATCTTGGACTAATTGAATTTCTAGTCGTCGGATGTTGGGAAAAAAAGATGAAGTTGAAGAGAAAAGTCAAATAATTAAAAAAAAAAAATACAAAATTAAATAAAGTAAAAAAAAAAAAAAATTTGCAAATTGTCTACAACATTAATAAAATAACTTTAAATGGGAGCAGGGAAGTGATTATTAGGTAACTAATAATAAGCTTATAATGGAGACTCCACTGTTCATTTTATAGAATAGGATTATGTTACTGGCTTCAGGAAAACGAAAGGTCACTAAACTTCAAACAACCTGGGCCATTTTCATCAAATCCGAATTCAACTGTAAAAGCCAATTTGAGTAACTTCCGCCACGTTCTGATGGAGAATTCACTTCTCCTTATTCACTAAGTGACGGATTTCTTCGCTGAAGATTCGTTCTTGCACACTGCGGCGTAGTCAGTCATACAGTAGTAGGATGTGTAGTCATAAGAGTTCCAACAGTGAAACGCAGTGGCGTCATCCTCACAATATCCCTCTTACTGTGTCACTTGTCACATATTGTAATTTGGCAAAGTAAAAATGGTGTATCTGGAGCCGTACACCTGTCCGAATTTGCCTTTTTGAAAGACTCCGATGCTTCATGAGTAGGTGAATTATCTGCACACGTGCATACAGTACGTGATGCGAAAAGCTCAGAGAACGTGAATTTGGACCTTTACACAACTTTTCGGACTTTTGTGAATAAGCCCCAGGGCCTCTGTACAGTCTAGAAAAGAAATGTATCCCTACCGTCCGCAGTAGTGCTATGTGAGGAAGATACGTGCTTATTTTATCAATAATAAAAATATCTGATGGATAACTGAAAGATGATCTGAAATCCCCCCCAATACCATTAAATGACCTTTTAGTCGGAATTATCAACCCCCGCAGGGTTTCTTTATATTTTCCTAGTAAACAAGAGACAGTAGACGTCCTAAAGTTTTCTTCGCTGCTCCTGAATGTTGCGCACGCAGGAAGTCATTCCCGGGATGAATTTTTACAATTCAAATTAGCGTTGTCATCCACGAGGAAAGCAACTTCTTTTATTTATTTGTTTATTTTGGCCGGGGAATTCGGACGCCTGCGTCCAGCCGATGGTCAAGCATGTGTGACAGGGATGGAGAGAAAGGCTAGAATAAGGCAATCTCTCAGAAAGCAGAAGTCATTAGGTAGATAAATGCAGTTTTTAGGCTTCTCTGTGAGCGATCGCCCTTAACAATGTTTCAGCCAATTCTTGGAACTGTCCAGGGTCCTGATTATATTTTACTGCTGCCCCATAAAATTCTAACTTCTACTTTCTTTGTTACACGACTTCAGATGCAGTAAGGCGAATCGCTGAGCAGCGGAAACACACGGCAGGCGCCGTGGAATCATTATTATTTTAATGTAACCATTTTATTTTATTTTATTTTTTTTAATGCAGTCCTGACACTTTTCATTAGAAGCGAACAGTAGAGAGAGTGATGTTAAGGAAAGCGCCAGGGACCTGCGCAGCAATGGCGTAAATAGCTAGAACCGGAGCGCAGTGCACAATGTGCATCTCCCCTCACAATACTAGGTGGTAGCAGCTTGGAATAGCTGAGATAAAAACTACACCTGTTTAAATGAGACAATACCAGCATAACATTTACATTAATGATAACATACTGGCTACAGACTAGGTAAATAAAGGCAATGTTATTATTTCGGTCGCCGTTATTGTTTTTTACATTTATTTTAATGGCAGACAATTTCTATCGCGTGATGGCAATTCGTTGCCTAGTTTTGAATGAACGTCACCAGAATTATAAAACCGTGCCCCTAATTCACTACGTTCAGGGGCTTATTCATGAAGCTGAGAATTCGGACATCGAAGTAAAATGTATTTGCTCTGATAGTCGCAAATTCACTACTTCTTATTCACGAAGAGGAGGAAGAGAACGTTGGCAGAAACCATTTCTTTCGTAGTGCAGCGATGTCAGCCAGACAGTAGAAGCTCCGCCGTTAACTCCCTAATTTGGCAATGGTGGATACGATACAGTATGACTTTTCCAAGTTCACTACTTAGACAGAATTGGATGCTTGATGGATAAGTGAATTACTTGCACACTCACACACACAATGACGCAAAGAGCTCCGGAAGTCCATAACCATCGTAAGTGCCCAAACTGGATGCGAATTCTCCACATCACAGAGTTTGCTGAATACCAAAATATGGAAAAGTTAAAGAAGAACTAAAGTATCCTAATAAGTCCCATTTGTACATTGGGCAAAATTTAATAAAATCTAAAATATCGATATAACCGATATAGCAATTTCAAATGATTTTTACCAATATCACGATATCAATATTGCTGATATCATATCATTGAAATTTTACCAATATCCGCAATATCGATATCGAGTTTTCCATCAATATTATGGATTTTCCATAGAAATAAACAGATTTAAAGTTTCAAACGAATTTCAATATTGCGATATCAAAATGATCGTTATCGCAATATCGATAAACATTGAATATTGTGATATCGGCAATAATGATATCGCAATATCTGTAAATATAGTTTGATATTGTGATATTGATATTTTCGATTTTATTACATTTTGCCCTTAATCTACATGTCAGTAATACAAAAAACCCACAGTCTTTCCCTTCCAAGCCACCTACTTGATTATTTCTGCTGATTCTGCATGCATTATTCCACTAGTACATGGCAGCCATTGTAGCATTTCAGCTCCACCCCCTGCTGAGGAAGCTGGTGTCCTGGGCACTGACTTCTACAGAGCATGTATGAAACCAGCACTGAGGGGGTTATTGGCTAAAATTTGAATAGTCAAATAAAGCTTTGAATTTGTGTGTATTCGCTGCTTCCCAGTATTCTCGTATTGCACAAACACTGTGATGTGGCGAATATGCAACAAATTTTTATGCTTCCAACAGCACAAAGATCTTTGTATCACTTTGTGTGTGCACAGGTAGTTGGCCTTTTGACCAAGCAGGGGAGTCTCTCAAAGTAGCATATTAGGACAGGTATACTGCTCCAAATTCACCTGTTTGACTTCACCACTTCAGACTGGGGAATTGGGGGGTTGATGACAGGGATCCAGTGTTGTGTAAGGCGAATATTCATTCAATAGTGACAATGGTGACTGTGACTAAGTGACAACATGACCTAGGGACAAGGTGACATAGAAATAGAATATACACAGAATACAGTTAGTGGGATATGGTGAGACTGACGTCACTGCTCTTCACTTGTCAATTTCGCCTTACTCCGCATCCTGCTACTATTCAACTGACTACACCGAGCTACGCACCCGCCAGTGTCCATCACCGTTCGCATGTTCCCCAAGCCTGTTCATCAATAAGGAGAAGTTTTAAATTTTTATCTTCCCCAGCTTAGTTTCAGAAATTGACACAAAGTAAATTCAACAGGCGCATTCACACTTTAGCCAATAAGCCCCTAAATGTATGTCTCATTAATATTCACAATTTAATGGACCACATGACATTCCCCGACAAGTTAAACCATATGTGTGATGATGTGTCAGTGCTCATTAGCATATTAATGAGGATCCCATATGGTCGGCCATGAGATACGAGCACCAGCAGTTCTGTAAGATAGCGCTACAACCCAAAAGTATTGATTTGCTGCTTAATTACACAGTGATTTACACTGGGAGACTCCGTACTAGCAGCAGTTATATTTAGGGGCACATTAGTTCTTCTTTAAGGTTTTAAATATATATATTTTTTTGTTTGAAGAATAACAATGGGTGTAATACAAAGGATACTGCACCCCCTGCCATGACTGATAGGAATATTAAATGGCCTCTTTCTGCTGTCTCAAGCTTTTAGGTAGGATTAACACGAGCATATGATGCGCAGCGCAGTGCATCATACGCTCATGTGAAGAAAAAAAATGCAGAGCGTACTTTTCTATTGTATTTACCAGCGACAGTATGAACGCTCCCTCGCCATTCACTTCATTTCCTTTGTGTCACATTTTGGGAGCGGCGTATATACGCCAGCCAAAATGCTACACACAGCATTCTGGACCCAGCACATGCGTACTATAAGCTGGTGTGTCTGGAACTAGGTAAGTATTATCGACTTTCATTGAGTCGTATTTTTTTTTTTTTTTACCCAAGCGTATGATGCACTGCGCTTCATACGCTCGTGTGAACCCAGCCTTAATATCCCAGAAAACTAGAGAAGGGGGGGAGTACCCTATCTTTTATATCAATACAGTGATCGGTAATACAACTTCTGTTTTACTTACAGCACTCAGGAAATCACTGCAGAAAACTTTAAAGGATAAGAAAAAATTAGTTTTGTGGCTACTGAGCACTTGCTGCTTGTTACACGTTATTTGCCCCCTCGATATTCATCGGAAATGGTGTATACAAGGGGATTTAATAATTCTTACTGTTATTAATACTGTGTATTTCATAATGCTGACAGTCATACTCAAATGCTTATTTATACTGTAAATTCATTTTAAAAATATTGTTATGCAATAAAGTCCCAGCAGAGGGAGGCAGAGAGCTCTCCAGTTCATTTCACTGCATGCCTTGCATTTAAATAAAGGAAAGCAGCGCCCTCCTCTGGAGTTAATGGTTATAGCAGCTTCCTTATTTCAATACAATTCCTTCAAATATTTTTGGACCGAATACTGTAACAGCAAAGTTTAAAGGGAAAGTTCAAGCTAAAAAGAAAAGTTGTTGCTTTTTTTTTTTTTTTTTTTTTTTACTGAAGTCTAGAGTCTTTTTTTAAAGAATAAAATACATGGAATATTCTTTTTGTTTCTCTTTACCGTCTCCCTTCCTTCTGCTCCCTGTAGTCTACGGCTATTCCTGCTTGTCATCAATTCCTTGCTACAGGTGACAATTCAGCCTTTAGTTAATAAGGCCCCATTGATACCATAGGACATAAGCTCTCAACCTTTTACCGTCCGCGACCCCCGTCGCTGACGTCACTGCACATAGCATGATGATGTTCGGCCGGAATGTCATCACGTACACGCATCACATGGTGACGTTCGGGCAAAACGTCATCACGTACGCGCGTCACATGGTGACGTTTTTGGCATCCTTGTAAGAAGGGTCCTGCGGGAGCTTCCAGGTGCCGCAGCGGTTCTCGATGGTTTTACAGGCCCACAGCTATAAAATATTAATATAAATCTAATAAATATTATTTAGCAGCTCTATTTAACGTGGTTTACGACGGATTTAACGAAGTGTTTAGAAATGTAAATGCTTCTGTAAAATGTGACAACGCAATCTTGCGATGGAGATATTTTTGATGCTGATATATATTTTTTTTACCCTAGAGATTCAAGGGTTTATTCAAAATTATTCATTTTATTCATTTTAATTCCCAAACTTCGTTTTCTTCAGCAAACTCTGAGATTTGGTGAATTTGAGTCCAAATCGGGTGTTCACGACAGTCGCAGATTTATGGAGCTCTTCACGTCTTCACATCACGCATATAACGTTGAATTTGCCAGTGTTATTTTGCCAGATTAATGTGGCGAATTAGGGGCTGATGGGAGGGATCCTACCTTCAGACTATGACTATGCCGCGCTTCCAAATCCGACACCGTTAGTTTCTTCGCTATACAGAATGTAGTAGAGAATTTGTTGGAGTGTAGCGACTCGAAGTGATGAAAATTCACTTTAACAGTCAAATTCTAATTCTGATGAATAAGCCCCTCCTTTTCTGATATGAAGTAATAGTCTTTTATTAAAGCAGTGGCTTAGAATGTACATTAGGGGGTGAGTTTTCTACCTGCACTAATTTTTACCCAAATCTCCCTTCCTTGTTTCTTTTAATATTTTGGAATGTTTGTAACATTTTAAATTCAGACACAGTGCGCAGTTAGGATGTTTTTCTCAGGTGCAGTGAAGACAGTGCGAGCACAGTCACAGCAGAGGCAGGCAGAGCAGAGGCAGGCAGAGCAGAGGCAGGCAGAGCAGAGGCAGGCAGAGCAGAGGCAGGCAGAGCAGCGGCAGGCAGAGCAGAGGCAGGCAGAGCAGAGGCAGGCAGAGCAGAGGCAGGCAGAGCAGAGGCAGGCAGAGCAGCGGCAGGCAGAGCAGAGGCAGGCAGAGCAGTGGCAGGCAGAGCGGAGGCAGGCATCGGGTGGGGGGTTGCCTAGGGCGCCTATAGGGCCAGGGCCGCTACTGGCCATACAAGTAGTTCCTGGTAACTGCGTGAGCAACACCAAATGCCAGGCAGTCCATGCTTAGTAAATAACACTTATATCCCTGCTATAGGTTTCCCTGTACACAGTGTCATTACTTAATATCCAGAGAAACAAGATACTCGGCAAATGCCAGATCCATAGTCTTAATAACCTGTGCTAAATATGCTTTAGTTACATTTACACATGAACATACACACACGCACACATAAACACATGCACATATAAACGCACAAACATATAAATACACACACACATAAACACACACATATGTATGTACACAAACACATATGGGGGAATTCAGCATTCAGAGAAGTGAGCTCCGAAGCCTGCGCATTAAAAGGATTCCCATCTCGGCGAGGCAACTCCATTGGTCTCGCCGAGACGGGAATCCCTTTAATGCGCAGGCTGATTTCCGCGCGCATCAGTTAAAGACAGTCACAATAGACTGCTGCTGTTACAGTCACGTCTTTATAATGAGAAAATTGTCGCAGTTGCTGATTTGCTATGGGAATCCAGTGTTTGAGAATTTGACAGTCAAATTTGCACTTTAGCAAATAACCCCCTACCTTTAGTAGAATAATAATTAGCCACTGCATATTTATAAGAATATATAATTAATCATTTGAATTTTGACCCAATAACTGTGATGTCATACCTGCTTACTCACATATTGTAATTGTTCCAGAATCATTTAATTTAATCTACTTCCACATTATTAGTTCAGTGTGGAATCTCAGGGGTTTGAATAAAAGGACTGGGAATTTTGATTAACCAATCAGAATCCTGAAGGGGTGTGACCTCACAATGATGCTGAACAGTAACCAATCAGAGTCCTGCAGGTGTGTCACAGAGCTGCTGAGTAACCAATCAGAATCCTGCAGGTGTGTCACAGAGCTGCTGAGTAACCAATCAGAATCCTGTAGGTGTGTCACAGATATGCTGTCTACCTTTTTATTTGTGATTTTTTTTTTATTTTTTGTATTTCTGAGTTGTAAAAGCCTGTTGTTGGGGGATGGGCACATTTTATTATCTGCTCTACATGCACAGACCATAATGTCAGCGGACTGATTTATTTACTAAGGGTCTCAGATTCAGCATCTAGTTTTTGTTCCTCTGTGTCAAATGAACAGTTGTCATTTGTCAACTGTCAGTTCATATTCTACTGCCCATGACTTCTCCTATTTAAACTCCAGGGTGTGATGATGACATATTAGACATTTGGCCGCTGCTGTGTTTGTGAAAGAGAGCTGCAATCAAAGTCTCTCCTCACTTAGTTTCTTGGGATAAAGGTCCGCCAATAAAATCATTTTAACAACTTTACATTCAGTTCCTTGTAGTTGGGGGAAAGGTCCCTGAATAACCTCAAACTATTCCTCATTCAGATTCTAGTGGTTGTTGGAAAGGTTATCAAATAACCTTAATCTGTTGTTTATTTAAGTCTTAGTGGTTGTGGGAGAGGCCCTCAACGTACTTCAAAATAATCCTCATTCAGTTCCCTGTGGTTGTGGGAGAGATCCTGAACTAATCTCAAAATGATCCTAATTCAGGTCCTTGTGGTTTTGTTAGAGACCCTCAACTAACCTCAACCTCACTCAGATCCTAGTGGTTGATGGAAAGGTTGGTGCAAGATGTCTCCGCTTTCTCTGACTCTTGTTGGGCACAGCTACCCACTGGCTTGAACTAACACCTTCTACAACTACTAAACCTCCACCAAGAGTATATTATTTATTTATTTTTTTTACATTACTTGGGTGTATCACACCTAGATGACATTTATTGTCCAGTAGTATCTATGAGGGAACACTGACCCTATGGTGTATGAATTGTGAACCTTCCACGTGCTAGAAACTTCTTAATGGATGTTGCACTCAGGCTCCTTGGATCAGTTCCTTTCTGTAGCCCATCTTGGGATGGAATCCTCTAGACATGTCTGTTTCCTCTTCATCTAAGCTAGGTCACCTGAAGAACCAGAAGTGGACAAAAAGACGAGAAAGTAAAAATACAAAACAAAAATAATTACTGAGAAAAAAATACTGAAAGGCCAACTAAAGGCTACCTTTCAGTCTTACTACCTTACACAAGTCTTACAGAGACTCTAAAATTTATTAAAAGCGATAACATCGATATCGGTAATTTTACCGATTTTAATCAATTTCGCCCTGAGCCCTATACAACTCTTCGCTGGAGCCAGGGCTACACTTACTCTAATACCAAATGGCATTCACCAAGTGTCTATAGCAGCTTCACCACTTTCCCCCCTCGCGAGTGGATCTCTAAATATGCCTTCTACTTCTTACTGGGATGTGCGGAGGGATTGTATGATCTAAGATGGAGGGTTTAGCTGTATCAAGACCTTGATCAAAGATCTAATTAAAACAAAACCAAATCTAGTTCAGTATTATCCGATCTTCTCAATCAACACAAAAGCCATTATTTTTGAACCTCTGCCAAAGAGTGCAGAAGGTCCACAACTGCTCCGTTTTATGACTTTTAGTTCTCATTTGTGAGGGGTAAGACCCCTAATAAAACGATAGCTTGGGTCACCTGCAGTGCCACTTTCTGCCACTTTAATAGCGTCATTGCATTTCCATAGGTTTCCAAAGAACAGTGCCCCCAGCTGATTATGTTTGATGCATACAAAGTTCTCATCCAGAATTGATGCAAATGTGTGTAGGTGTTGCTGGTTGTGGTTCCTTGACAGTGGGTTATTTTTTTTTTTTGTTATGACGTTTGTGTTTAATGGTCCCATAAAACTAACGGTGCATTTCCATTTAAATATATTTGCATCATTATTATGATTATAGAGATTTTATTTTCCCTTTTCTGTTTTGGCGCGCGTCCAATTCATTGTAAATATGGGTTATGTATGAATAATGCACTTACCGAAAACATCGGCCAAGATTTATAAAGGGGAAAATTGCCATCGGAAGAACAGTGCATGCAAATTTGGCCTTAAATTGCCTCGGAAGTGTTTCACCCATGCCGCGTCTGTGCCCTATTTGCTATTGAATATGTAAATGTTTATGAATATTAAATAGAAATGGCATAGCGGGTTCCAGGTGCATAAAGAAAGTAATGTACAATTCCAAAATACCAACAAAACAGCCGTTCACAGTAGGAAAAAAGAAAAAAAAAAAGATTTTAACTAGTTCATGTCACAAAACCTGAAATGCAAAAGCTGCAATGCATTCATTCAGCCACCGGGGGGAGTTACGCAGGACCATGATCTGTTCATTTTTACTTTGTTCTTACCGGGTGAATGCGACTAGTTGTGCTGCTCCAAATTCACCTGTTTGATTTCTCCACTTCAGACTGGGGAATTGGGGGATTGATGACAGGGATACAGTGTTGTGTAAGGCGATTAAAATCATTCAATAGTGACAATGGCGACTGCGACTAAGTGACAACATGGCCTAGGGACAAGGTGACATAGAAATAGAATATTCACAGAATACAGTTAGTGGGATATGGTGACACTGACGTCACTGCCCTTCACTTGTCTAATTCCCCTCACTCCGCATGACTTCTCCTCCTACTTCTACCCGCCTGACTGCGCCGCACTATACATACAACAGCAGTCGCCACTGTCCACCTGTTTGAGAGGTGTATTCGCTGTTCAGTCAATTCTGAGAAGTGAATTTGCGTCTATTTTGGTGATGCCAATTGTAGCAAAGTGAATTTGATAGGTGAATTCAGACTTTAGTCAGTGGAACTTACTGTGTGGAGTGCTCCATAAGTCTGCAACTGTTGTACAGTAAGTGTCCAAACTGTTCACGATTTCATGAATAAGCCCCTCAGTCCTTTCACGGCCAAAACCTGTATCCCCAGGGGATGACGTGATCAGAGGGGTAGGTCAGATAAAACATTATCTCTGGGCACCAACGAGAGGGTTCACCGTGGCGAATTTTCTTATGCATTTTAAAATAAAAATAACATGAAAAGAGCACTTGGGGCGGGACTTCTATCAATTTCCCAGCGCTTCTTCCTCATTGAACATAATTGTCACATTCCTATTGTTACTAACTGTTGTTTTTTCAGGTTTTACAAAAGACGTCACATGAAGCGTCCCGGTGTATATTCGTCTGTATGAAACGCTAGGGTGACATTGCACAGCCGATAGTCATTGCTTTTAATGTTTTTTCCTACATGCGTATTTTCATGCAATTTTTTTTTTTTTAAACACGGAGTAAAATTCGCCAGTGTGAACTCAGCCTAACCAGATACAGACGCAGCCTAAAGCTACAGACAGAGGAGCTGAAACCTTAGACTGAACAGACACGGGAACTGGCGAAGGGACGATACTATAAACCCGAGACTTACTAATCTGATTTTATAAAGGGAAGAACATGGATCAGTTCGTTTGTTATTTTATTTATTTTAATTTAATTTAAAGAGATAGTTGTACAAATGGAAACAGGAGCACAGCTCAGTGAGTCATCCAAGGAATTGATAAGGTTTTATTTACAAAATTAATGGGCAGAGAATAGGAAAAATGTTTATTTGGGGTTAAATATTGAAATGAATTATATTTTGCATCACCTTTTACCAGGGCTGTGTAAACAGTCACCTAGGGTGCTGCTTATGCTACTGGGGGTGGGGGGCGATATTTGTGTTTGCCACCCTCCTTTCCCCATCTCTGTTTACCTCTTCCCTGTCTATTATTGCGCTTAGTGCTACAGCGAAGTTCCCCCCAGTGCTGCCTTTGAGCCAGTCACAGGCAGGTAAAGGCAGAGGGAGAGGATCACTGCAGCTCTAAGCGCAATATTAGACAGAGCTGGGCCAGGGAAGAGGAAAGCAAGGATGGGGAAAGGAGAGGGAAGCACTCCAATATAGCGCAGGATAGTGCAGTATGAGGAAAGGGGGGTGTTGTTGGGCAGTACAGTATGGAGAATGGGGGTGTTGTGCGACAGGGCAGTA
>WMED01020060.1:0-12258 GCA_019650415.1 Pipa parva
GGGGCAGCACAGTGTGATGGTGCTCTGATAATCTTGGAGACGGGGAGGGCTGGGCAGGCAAGGAGAGCTGAACAATCCAAGCAGGATTTGCATTGGAAGAGGGGTAGTCTTATACGGTGAGTATATCCCAAACTCTATATTTTAACTGGAAAAGTTGGGGGTTGTCTTATATGCCCAGTCATCTTATACGCCGGCAAATACGGTAATTCTCTATGGCCAGCCTGCTGGCCCTTTAAGGTATATAACGGTGCTGCCATTTAATTAATCTCCAGTAACTAGAAGGGTGGAACCCTTCCCTATGTGGAGAAAAACACACATCTGCGTCTATCTAAGTGTGTGTGACTGAATAGGGAAATTAGATTGTAAGCTCCACGGGGCAGAGACTGAAATTAATGATGAATCTCTGTAAAGCGCTGTGTAATATATCATCGCTATATAAATGAATAAATACATACATACATGACTGGTACAACTCATCCAGCCTGCTGCTGTCATATTGCGAATGCCAATTGTATTTGATTTAAGAATTCAAAAGACTTGTTCACAAGTGTCAAAAAAGCAGCAACTGCACAATTGATGAAATATAAAACTAATGCCCCCTTACTCACACTGCAGTGTGTCACACTTGTTTCTCTATCTGTTGCAAAATGCCTTGCACAGCCCACCATGCAATTTCACTGTGCCACTGGCAGTATCATAGAAAATGTGTTCTGTAGCAGAAACTGCCTGTGGGTGTATTATTGAGCAGTATCACTGGCAGTATGATGGATATTAATGGGAACCCATGCAAGGCCTGTATGTCAGATGCCTTAGGCAGCTTTAATAAATGAAAGAAAGGAATTACACTATTTTGTCTGTAGCGTACATAGCTGGGACACTCCAGCATGGTCGCTAAATGAACTATGACTGGGTATGGCAAAGTCTGTTGTAGTAACAAAGGTGGAGCTTTGGTACAACACATATACAATCTGTTGCGACAAGCAGCAACTTTGTTGTAGGTTTTTTTTTTTTTTTTGCAACAGATCTTGCAATCATGATGCTGAATTTCTAAAAAAGTTGCAGTTCCCTTCCCCTGCAATTCAGTACTGTATTGCTACCAGTAAATTGTGGGTCATGCGATGAAAAGCTGAGTCAAGCCAGGTTGCCCAGCTGATAATCAGCCCTGCCTCCCATTGCTGGCCACAGCAGCTAAATTCTGTACTCTCTCTGGGTGAGACATTCCCAGCGATGCTACTCTGGCATTAAAAGCATAGCTGGTTTCTAGAGCCGCTGACCCTAACGAGGCCTCTTTCCCACTGCCATGCTAGCTCCATTACTGAGATTAAAAGATCTATTTTAAACATGGATATGACTGACTCACATTAAAATGCAGATTCCCATGGGCTCTTAGTGTGAGTCTATAGGGATGAATGTGAGAGTATAGGTGTAAACTAGTTAAATGCATTAACACTGACTCACAAGTCTGACACAAGCAAACAGAATTTATAGTATTAATGTATGAACAGCATTACTAATGGAGTCAGTCTACCTGACACACATCATGAAAGTGGGCTTTTTGGATAAATTGGACCACAGCTGAAAGACAAAATGATATCAGTGTCTCACTATTTGGTGGAAATCAGTAGCTAATCAGTCATTATACAGCTGTTGACTGCATTTGTTGAAGGATTCTGGGAGTTTCAGTTTATATAGCGCTTTAGCAAATACTGACAAGCTTTAGGTTAGGGGCCCTTTGATCTAAAGACCACGTAAGGCAACCATAGCAACAGAATGTTTATTGAGGACAGATTTATAGGGCCAAAAGGGGAACAGAGAATCTTGCTGTGAGCCAGCTGCTTGTCCCTGTCACAGTGACATTGTCCAGGGCCCCTTACAGACACAGTCTATAGTGTTGCAAAAGGCAGAACAGAATCCATGGCTTTGCTCCGTAAATAGGCTATTTTTTTTATTTTTTATTTATTATAAAGGAGTTTAATGGGAAGGCTCAGATTGTAGAGTTTGACTGCTTATATGTAAACAAGCAGCAATGTAAAATAAATAGGGTATTTATTAAGCTTTGCAAGCAAAAGTTGTACAGTTTTCTGCACTTCCTGCGCTCCTCGGGCACAAAAATGTAGGAATATTCACTATGGAGATCACTTCCTGTTAGAACTAGTTAGTAATCTGGTGTTTACCTGTCTAAAAATGGCACCAAGAGTTGCCCATTAACTTTACTGCTCATTGGTAGCTTACTGATTAAACCCGCCGATGGTAGAAATTTTGAGCAATCCACTCATGTTTACCTTAAAGTGAATAGAGGTGCTATAGGTGCTATAGAGGTGCTATAGGCAGTTTGTTCTTATCTGATTGGACTTTACATTATGATTGTCCAATCAGCTGCAGGTGCCTTCAACATTCCAATCAGCACACGTGTTAGTAAACTAAGGGGGTAATTCACGATTGTGCGAAGTGAGCTCCGAATCCTTCGGTTCACTTCGCACAGACTGATATGCACTCGCTGATGTCCTGCACGCGGACATCAGCGAGCGCTTTAAAGGGATTCCAGTCTCAGCGAGAGCAAAAGAGTTGCATCACCGAGACTGGAATCCCTTTAAAGCGCTCGCTGATGTCCGCGTGCAGTTTGTGCGAAGTGAGCCGAAGGATCGGAGCTCACTTCACACAATCGTGAATTACCCCCTAAAAGTTTTGCACAAGTGCCTTATTCAAGATGTTTAATACATGCTTACAATATTTAGGAACTATTTCAGATAAAACAAGGATAACTCAAAGGCTAGTGTTCCTATAAAGCACCATATCTATGCTTGAAGCTCTGCACAACTTCACTCAGCTGCTTTGCAAGTTATCACACAGTCCTTTTATAGCAATAAAAGATTCCTAGAGTGGGTATAGTTGTATATTCAGTTAATAAGATTTCAATTGCTCTCTGTCAGATGTGCCAGCATGATGTCGTCTGTACAGCATTGCACTGTGCCCAGAAAGGGCCAGGGAATATTGTTAAAGTGCACCTGTCACCTCAAAACTATAATACTAATTTAGGTTGTACTAATAAATAAATGTTTTTGTAAATATATTTGTATTTAAAAAATGTACCTTTATACAGCGTTTCTCTCTGTCATCTTCCCTGTCAGCCCGACTTTACTTTCTGGAATCCAATCAGATTCCTGCTATTTTGTGATTTAAGTGATCTGATTGGAGAAGCTATAATGTCAATCATCATTTATCCCTGCCCAACCCGATTCGGGAAAGTAAATCAGGCTGACAGGGAAGACGACAGAGAGAAACGCTGTATAAAGGTACATTTTTTAAAACACAAATATATTTACAAAAATGTTTATTTTATTAGTACAACCTAAATTAGTATTAGTTTTGAGGTGACAGGTACACTGTAAGCCAGGGGTCTCAAACCCGCGGCCCTCGGGACAATAGTTTGCAGCCCCCACCTCAATATCAAAGTTTAACCCAATCAAATGGGTTCTGCGTTCCACCAGGCGTTTTATTTTCGCCTGTGGAGCACTTGATTCAACACAGAGGGAGTCCTGGCTAACTCCCTCCGTGGTTTAGGGAGGGCTCTTGTGACCAGATCAGTCACAGGAGCCAGTAGGAACCTGGGAGCGCATGTGATCAGCGCTTCCGGGTTCGTTCTCCTGTTTAGTGCTGCCGGCTGTGGCAGCAACAGCATGCGCTGCCAAACTCTGCTCCAATCAGTTAATAAGAGCTCATTTGAACTCTATATATATATATATGTTCCAACATGACATTGTCTTTACAGCTTTGGACCATGCTCATTAAGTGCCAGGGAATATTATCATTAAAGCTATAACTGTCACAGCAATGTGCCAATCAGATGCAGCAGAGTGTTGCACAGTGGTTGCCATAGACGTAAGTGGAAACAAGTAGAATAGAAGTGATAATTGAGTAGATTAGAAACGCAAGCATTGGAGACAGTACCATGTCTGAGGATGAGACCTAAGCATTCTCAAAAGTTTGCCATTCCAATCTGCTCAGCCAATAAAATATAACACTTCTATTCTACTTGTTTCTGCCCCAATCAGATAACACAGATGTTGCTTCCTAACATCCATTGCTCGGGTCCCGCATCCAGCAACATACAGAACATGAAATCTGTTTTAGCAATTAGCACCTAAAGAGAAAATAATAGAACAATGGATAGAGAGCCTGGGCGGTTGTCGGCTGCAAAACAATGGACAAGAACAGCGACTGGAAAATAAATGTTCCTACGTGCTAAGCATAGATTGGACATTAACCCTTGTGCCACAAGAGAGATCATAGGTGCTTGGGTGTGGTCAGGGGGGATTCCTAATAAAAATAAAGGGTCTGTATTAATCAAACAGCCGTTCCCTTTTTATGTCACACTCAGGAGGTTATTGGCTAAAGTCTGAATTGTTGTGTAAAGGTGTGAATTTGCCTGCTAAAGACAGTTGCAATAGACTGCTACTGTTGCATTTACAACTTCACTATGGGAATATTGTCGCAGTCACAGATTTGTTATGGGAATATTGTCGCAGTCACAGATTTTCTATGGAAAGTCACAGATTTGCTACGGGAATATTGCTGCAGTCGCAGATTTGTTATGAGAATATTGTTGCAGTCGCAAATTTGCTACGGGAATATTGTGGCAGTCGCAGATTTGCTACGGGAATATTGTCGCAGTCGCAGATTTGTTATAGGAATATTGTCCCAGTCTTAGATTTGCTATGGGAATATTGTTGCAGTCGCAGATTTGCTACGGGAATATTGTGGCAGTCGCAGATTTGCTACGGGAATATTGTTGCAGTCGCAGATTTGCTACGGGAATATTGTTGCAGTCGCAGATTTGCTATGGGAATATTGTTGCAGTCGCAGATTTGCTATGGGAATATTGTCGCAGTTGCAGATTTATTATAAGAACCGGCTGTTTGAAAATTCAACAGTCGAATTCTTACTTTAGCTAATAATCTCCTAAAACTTGCTTTTATGAAATGAAAAATAACAAGTGATATGCAATACACAAGAGAATAGTTGCTTGCCCATTTGATCCTTTGTCAGCAGTACAATTTTCTGTTGGCTACCACAAAAGCAACAGGTGATTGTAAATATACAGAGGCAGGTCTGTCAGAGCAAGAAAAGCAGTTTAGTCAGTTATAAAAATATATAAACTGTTTGCGACTCCTACGAATAGACCTGGGTACCCTGGTGTTAGTAAAAATTTATCCTTGGTCTAGTAAGCAATGCATAGCAACCAAACAGAAGATTCTAATGCTCTGTTGCAAGTAGAATAAAACATATAGTTATAAGGCTAGTTACTATAGGTTACTGGTTCAAGCCTACATTTCATGTAAAATATTGCATAAACCACTTATAAAATGCATACAAAGAACATGGCTAATGATGCCTTTATGGAAACCGTACAAGTATATTTTACATCTGCATAAAACCTAGAAATATTCCATAAATACTTTATGGTTGATATGCAGAACCTTTACTGGCCATCAGTGACTTAGTACCTGGTAATCAGAGAGTCTCTATGTAAAATTAGTTTTACACCCATCCACAGCTAAATCCCATACAGATGGAACTAAGCCAAGACTGACATGAGGAAGAACATTAGGAGAAAGGTAGACGATGCACAGTGAGAAAAGCAATTAAATGTCACAAAATACTTTAGAGACTCTTTTGTGAAAACCATTAATTTATCATTCATTACAATTTGGTTAAAGTTTAGTTTGTACTGGTAGTCCCCTTTCAAATAAAAAAGGGACCCTAGAACATTGTTAAACCACATATTATGATGCCAGCATCAAAATTCATATAACACTTCATAAGGGTCACCTAAGACCATTGAGTCACCACTTCTCTATCTGTCTGCATACGGGTCCAGCGTGATGATGTCATTGCGGGGGTTGCGGTGTTAACAAGGTTGAGAACTGCTGATCTATATCTATGTCACCTTGTCCCTAGGTCATGTTGTTATTTAGTCGCAGTCACCATTGTCAATTTTGAATGAATAGTTGCCTTACGCAACACTGGGGTCCTGCTCCAATTCGCCAGTCTGCAGTGGATTCATATGTGAATTCATGGCTCTATTTGAAAATTTGGACTTTAGTCAATAAGGCCCTCTACCTTGAGTCCAAAAAATAGCTGCAAAGGTCATCCCTTTATCCAGTTATACTTATTTATAAATACAATACTGCAGAAATGTATACATACATACCAACATTATTCAAGAATGAGGGAATCTTGTATAAAATTTACTCTGAGAAGACTTTAAGAGATTTTATTACCTTCCAGGCTATAAAACCTAAGCCTGAAAACTGTAAGTCTAACTTCTATTGTGGGTAAAATGTGTGAAGGATTTCTAAGAGATGCTATCCTGGAGTATCTTAACATGAAAAAAATGCATAACTCCATATCAACATGGGTTTATAACGGATTTTGCCAAACAAATCAGATTAGCTTCCATGAGGAGTTGATTTATAAAGAAATTTATTAAACTCGAAAAGGTCATTTCCAACCTTTTCGAGTTTATTCGATGTAAAAACATGTATTTGGGAGAAACATTTCAATTGATATTTTTTGATTGATTTTTTCAGGTTGAAACATTTCAAACTTTTTTTTTTCTATGGAAAAGTAGCCATACTATACATCAGTGATGCCCAAGCTACGGCCCGCGACGCGGTGCTATCCGGCCCGTGGCCCGAATTCGGAAATCCAAAATGTTGCGTATAACTGTGAATTCACCAGCTAAAGACAGTCGCAATAGACTGGTACTGTTTCAGTAGCATCTTTAGAATGAGAATATTGTCGCAGTCGCAACTTTACTATGGGAAATTGTCACAGCTGTTACTTTAACATTTTTCGCGGTTGCGAGTTTAAAAATCGCAACTTTGAAGCAGCCTGTGACACTCGTGTTGCAATTTTATATGACCCCCACGCCAAAAAAAGGTTGGGCATCACTGCTTTACATAAATACTTTGGATACTATTCCATGGAAGAAAATAACTGAGACAATTCAATCGAAATATTTTGATCAGAAAAAATTAATGGAAAAATTTTGATTGAACTATTTCTTCTGAATGCCCGTTTTTAGTTTAGCAAATTTTGCCCATATATAGGCTGGACCAGGGGGAGTTGCTGGATGTCATGTACCTTGATTTTTCCAAAGCAATTGATACTGTGCCACATAAAAGGCTGGTACATAAAATGAGGATGCTTGGACTGGGGGAAAATGTGTGTAAGTGGGTTAGTAACTGGCTCAGTGGCAGGAAACAGAGGGTGGTTATTAATGGTACATACTCACACTGGGTTACTGTTAATAGTGGGGTTCCCCAGGGGTCAGTTTTGGGCCCTCTTCTCTTAAATATATTTATAAATGGCCTTGCTGGGATCTGATTGGAGGAGCAATAATGTCAATCATCATTTAGCCCCACCCACCCAACTTGGGAAAGAAAAGGCAGACTAACAGGAAAGATGACAGAGAGAAAAGACGTATAATGGTTGAGAAGACAGGTGCACTTTAAAAAGGAACGACCCGTGAAACATGTTTCTCATTAGTAGAGTGTGATACTTGACATTTATTATCATTTAAACATGCTGCAGTCATTTACTACAAGACCTGCCAATACCATTTACCTTGGACCGTGTTGGTTTTAAGAAGTAAATATTTGTAACATATCTCACTTTCAATAGAGTGCAGTGAATCATGGAAAGGCTGAACCGTTATTAAGCGTGCGGTGTGGCATGTTACCCCCATCAATCAGAGCTCTGTCCTAATGACTCACTGCATTAATTCCATTTCTTTCACAGAAACTGTTGCCATAACAAACTGAAAAAAACAGCTTCCAGCAAATGAAAACTCTCCCATCACACGAGTAAAAACAGAAAGAATTACGGTATACAACTTTTTCTGGGTGAGTCCTACTCCTGGATTGTAAGGAGGAGAGCAGTATTTCTGTTATCTTCCATATTTGAATAATTGTATCTTATTTATAGTTAAACAAACTCAGTCTGGTTTCATCTAATATGCAAACAAGTTTTGCAACAGCCTAATTCACCATGGTGCGAAGTGAGCTGTGAAGCCTTTGGCTCACTTCGCAAATGGTGTTATGCGCTCGCTGATGTCCTGCACGCGGACATCAGTGAGCGCATTAAAGGAATTTCAGTCTCGGCGAGAGCACTCGAGTCTCCTCGCCGGGACTGGAATCCCTTTAATGCGCTCGCTGATGTCCGTGTGCAGGACATCAGCAGGAGAATAATACCATTTGCGAAGTGAGCCGAAGGCTTCGCAGCTCACTTCGCACCATGGTGAATTAGGCTGCTGTCCTTTTCAATTTTAAACCCCGTAGATCTCAGCTGTTTGATCAGTAAAAATCGATCGATATTTTTTTGATGGACTTTTATCGATAGAAAATAGATTTTCCAATGGAAAGGTAGCCATGCTTAACATTAATAGTATACTTTACATTAGTAGTATGGCTACCTTTCCATCGAAAAATCCAATCGAAAAGTTTCTATTGGTAAAATTCAATTGAATACAATCATCTAACAGTTCAGATCTACTCGGGATAAGCTCAAAAAGGCCAACATTTATAAAGCTTGAGAAAGTTATTTTCAATCTTCTCAATTTTTATTGATGTAAAAAAATGGGTGTCTGATTGAAAAATATCGATCAATACTTTTCAACAGTGCTTTTTTTGCGGTGGTACGAGCCGGTACGGTGTACCGGAAAATCTGATGACTGATCAGGTCATTCAGACAGACAGTGGCTGGCTGTGTTAGTGCTGCGTTAGGAGCAGTACCGGCAAATATTTTTTTACAAAAAAAGCACTGCTTTTCAATTGATTTTACCGATCAAGTTTTTCGATTGGATTTTTTCGATGGAAATGTAGACACACTTTACATTAATAGTATGGCTACCTTTCCATCGAAAAGTTTCGATTGGTAAAATTGATTGATATTTTTCGATTGGGCACCCGATTTTTTTTTTACATCGATAAAACTTGAGATGGACAAGATCGGCTTTCTCAAGCTTTACACATTTCGCCCTTGGAGTCTAATGTATGTGGAATATTTTAAGGTTTCTAGTTAGACTTTTAAGTGTTGTCTCTTGAGTTTAGCTAGCTCCCCATAGGTGTGCGCAGGCCGTTTCATTAGGGTGTGCCCCTAAAGAAAAAAATCTTAGGGCTAGGTTCACACTGGCCTTTTTAAACATCATCCTGCGTGCTGCCATTAGGGTGTGCCCGGGTACACCAGCCACACCCTGTGTGCACACCTATGTAACTCCCTAACTAGTTAAGTTATAAATGAAAGGGTATGAAGGGATCTGGTGAGATGGTAAGAAGTAACCTCCTCTGTGCCCATATTCAAAGTTAAAAAGTTTTAGTAACTCCATTGCCAGATTTCACTGCCCACACCCCTTTATACAAATTTCCACAGACTAAATTATGCAGTGAATGAAAGTGTTTTATCTATATAACTCATCATATCGTGCAAGTGAAATAAAAAATGCCTGGCTTAACAACTGAAGGGGTTATTCACTAAGGTGCGAATTCGACTGTCGAATTCACAAACAGCAGATTCCCATAGCAAATCCGCTACAATTTCCCCATTGTAAAGTCGCGACAATTTTCCCATAATAAAGTCGCGACTGCGACAATATTCTCATGACTGTGACAGTAGCAGCCTATTGCAACTGTCTCTATCTGGCGAATTCGCACCTATACGCAACAATTTGGACTTTAGTGAATAACCCCCTAAATTTCAAAAATACTTCTTAGTTAGAGTTTATCCCCCTGATCCCCACCATCTATGTCCATAACTAAGAAAGAGGTACTCTTCTGTCAGAGTCACCCATAAGCATGGATCCCTGGTGCCTATAGGGTAATTGGGCACTGGTTAGCTCCATACCCCAAAACTGGAAGTGGAATATGAAACGGGTGCAGGTAACCCTTCGTATGCAGGTGGATTGGCAGAACTATTGACCCTTGGTAGGGTTTTAGTTTTTGTTAATCTGAAATACATTGTATGTGCTGGAAATAGCAATCGCTGCATACCAAGCTGTCAGTTACGGTTATTTGGATAACTGCACAATATGTGTTGTGGTCTACTGAGAAACAACGATAAAACCCATTAGGTCCTAGTACAGTGATGGTCAACCTTTTGAGTTTGGTGTGTCAAAATTTGTCAAAAAATCAAGCACAACTCGGATGGTGTGACACTTCGAAAAAAAAAACATAATTTTTTGAAGGCAGGGCAATTCTGCTACTGCTACTGAGAGTGTGGTATAAACAGCACATGACATATGTCAGCAAAAACATCTTGGTGTGTCACCTCTGACACGCGTGTCATAGGTCAGACGTCACTGTCCTAGTATTTGGTGGCTTCTTCAGCCTTTTCTATGTCCACCTTTTAGCTGTACTTGTCTGTCCAGAAACATCAGTGTTGCAAATCCTTTCAGTCCTACCAATGACAACATGTCACGGCCCTGACAGATTAAAGGTACCGACTGCAGTACAAGTGATGAATGAAGAGAAATATCCTATAAAGGAGTTGAATGGAATGAGAAAGAGAGAAAGAGATAGATGGATGGATGGAACTGGGGAGGACTGAGGTAGAAAAAAGTTGAAAATGGCCGATGAGAGCACAAATAAGTCTGAATTAATAGGGCACTAAACCATGGACTACATGACTGTTACAAAAATGGAAAACCAGCAAGTCTTTTTCATTAAGGATGCTGGGAGATGTAGTTTACACCAGCTAGAAGGCTATGACTTTGACCTTCCTAACCTAGTTCTCTTTAAGATGTAGTAAAATACATACTAGCGCCACCTGCACAGCAAGGGGTGAGTAATTCTTCCTTCCTCATTAGCACCAGTTCTCCCCCCTGTGTATTGATGGAATCTCAAAGATACTTTTTAACGTTAGTTCAACAATGACATTTCCCAGTAATTCAGGAGAGGAATTTTATCGAAAGGGAAAAAAAAATTTGCTCCAAAGCAAACAGCAATGACATGGTCAGTCAGGAAAGCCACATCAATGAACCTGCATTAGCTTTTCCTGCTCTGAAGGTTCCTGCCATGCACATCCATGTACAGTTAATGTAAAAATGTGCAAATTGCTAGCTCGTTTGTGTACACAGCATTCTTTAACCAAAATATCCAGAGGAGCTGAATTGTTATTCTGTAGCTTTGATCTCATTTTAAATTGAATTTAAATTTAAATTGTAGATTTTTTTCTAAGCAGTTTTTCCTTGTTTAATTCATTCCTAATTACATTTCTTCCATTGTTTCCAGTCTAAAGACACTGTTAAAATAGATTTGACTCAGCTAAAGTTAGAAACAAGTGCTGCACAGTGAAAAGCATGTGATTGATATGGTTTAAAGGGGAACTATAGTTGAATTATGTCTTTATAGTACTCATAGGCTTGCGCACTGGGTATGCCTGGTGTGCCCAGGCACACCCTAATGTGCAGCACGCA
The DNA here is from genome assembly GCA_019650415.1 of Pipa parva. NCBI lineage: Eukaryota > Metazoa > Chordata > Amphibia > Anura > Pipidae > Pipa > Pipa parva. Next base: position 11,474 of record WMED01020060.1, read on the forward strand.
GTGCAGGTACCTTTAACAGCAGGGAAGGAAAGCAGCAGGGGAAGGAAAGCAGCAGGAATGGGGGCAGCAAGGGAAGGAAATCAGCAAGGGGGGGGGGGGGGGGGGGGGGCAGGGAAAAAATTTACCTTTAAGAAGTTTGTCTTTGGGGGCACATCCTAATGAAATGGCTTGCTCACACTTATGATAGTACTATACCTTTGTGAGAAGTGTTTCTCCCCAGTAGTTGTTTCATGTGAAGCAGAATGATTGAGTAGGCAGCAATGATAAACTTCCGCACCAGTAAATGTGTGTATGATGTGTACTGGCCAGTTTTCCATGAAAAGGTTCCCTCCCTGACATTTTTGCCCTACTTACTACTTAGCACATGTGCACAAGTCATCTTTCCCTCTGTAATCTCCTGCATTCCAACTTAATTTATGTGGCCAAAAGGTCAGCACACTGCTTAACCAGTAGCAGTCAGGCAACTTTTTCTCCTCATGCAGAACAAAGGAGAGGGAGAGGAAAACGTCAGCTCTCAGGAAAAGTAATAAGGGAAACAAATGGCAAGTTGTATTTCTTCCCTAAACTTTTTTTAACTATTTGTGTCAGTAAACTGGCTTAGTATTATTATTATTATTTATTCATTCTTATATAGCGCTACTATTTTACGCAGCGCTTTACAGAGATTCATCATTCACTTCAGTCCCTGCCCCATGGAGCTTACAATCTTGTTTTTCCCTATTTTGTCACACACACACACAGAGCCGGCTCTGGCTCTATTGGCGCGCCCTAGGCGCCCCCCCTCC
>WMED01020061.1:0-12258 GCA_019650415.1 Pipa parva
TCAAAACATATCTTATGTTGGTTGCATTTTGCAAATATTTGGAACCAATACCTACACATTGTATGAGATCACCATTCTTGCAGTGATGGCGTTTGATCGCTATGTGTGTATCTGTCACCCTCTGAGATACAGATCCATAATGTCTTTTTCCACCATGTATAAATTAATTACAGCAGTCTGGTTGTATCCAATCATCCTGATTATAATCCATGTCATGCTAACCATAAGACTTCCCTTGTGTGGTTCGGACATCCTGAAGATCTACTGTGACAACTGGTCAGTGGTGAGACTCTCCTGTGTTGACACAACTGTAAACAATGCGTTTGGCATCTTCATTGTTGTTACGTCGATAGTGGTGATGCCAGTGCTGATCTTAAGCTCCTATTTTTCAATTCTAAGAGCATGTGCCAAGTCTTCGAAGGACTTCCGAGCCAAGGCATGGCAGACATGTCTACCTCACCTCATTACCCTTACCAATTTTGTAGTTGACGTACTATTTGAGATCTCACTCTACCGATTTAACCCTACACAGTTACCTTTTGCATTGAGGGTTTTTATGTCGGTGCATTTACTCACGGTGCCACCAATGCTAAATCCTCTTATTTACGGACTGAACATCAGGGATATCAGAATAAAATTAATGCAACTGATTTGGCAGAGATTTTTTTCCAGTACCTAGAATAATAAATGGAATTTGATATTATTATAATAATAAAAGGTTAATGTACTTTATACAATTGCATTTCTGGGTAATAGGAAAGTTTCATGATGAATTCCAACAATATCAAAGTAGACTCTGAATGTACCTACAGTACATCAGACCCCATCTGTTGTGTAAAGGGGGCCCATTTAAAGACCAAAAAAAAGACAACAATGTAAATTTTGTTTGGTTTCAATATGTATAAGACTACATCTTCATTATTTGCTGATTTTTCAAGTATAGCATTTTTAATTGTCTTGACTTACAAACAAATATAATAAAATTCCCAGTAGTTTTATAATGACATCATTCCTAAAAATCAAATGGCTCGTATCAACATTAAATAGGTCACTAAGGATGATGACATCACACAGAACATATTCTACCTTTATCGGCTTAATGAAAGGTAACATGCTCCATGTCAAGATTTGTAAAATTTTATCCAAATTGGTTAGTAGAATTGGTTGGAAATTCAAGGAGAAAATTCTGCACCCATAAAAGCTGTTTACTCAAGCAAACTTTAACGGACCCAAGAAGTTAATGAAACATCTGGTATTATAAAGCAATACCAGGTAATTTAGATATATTACTGTTCATTTGAGATTACTGGTCTCTTTTATTGCATAGTGTATGAGATGGCTCATCGAATTATGGAGCCTACTTAACCAGATCTCTCTACTCTACTATCAGGGATATAAACATGATCTAATTCCATGGATCCTTCACTTTTTCCACCTGGGCCTCGGTTTCTCCTCATGGTCAATTCTTCAGTCACATTTATGGGAAACTATACAACTGTGGTTATACATATTTTACATATTTTATTTGCTTTCACCTAGAAAAACCATTAAGCGTCTTATACCCATTATTATATAACAAGAGCTTTTCAGGCATTCTCACAATAGTTATTCCATTAGCGATTTGGCAGTAGTAGCTCCAAAATTGGGTGTCAGCAGCACATTGCTTTTTAATTTCAATACATTTTAACCATGTATATACATATATAACCGCCTGTGTTATAAACACAGCTGACAACATATAATTAGTACTAAGGGCCCTATTGACTAAAGGCCAAATAGAAACATTTAGCGCAGGATTGACATTTTATCGCCTCTATCCCATGTTCCTTTACTGAGCAGACTGCAATGTGGCGAATACACGACCAGTTAGGGTGATAGTCCTGATCTTATGCAGCACTTTGTCTGCGCATGAACAGGTACTTCTACTATTGACTAAGCAGTGGAGTGTGCAGGGGAACTGCTCCAAATTCACCCATTTCACTTTGCCACACCAGAGTATCAAATTGGGGGGTTGATGGCAGGGGTTCAATGTGGCATAAGGTGGTTATTTATTAAAAAGTGACAATGATGACTGTGACTAAGTGACAACATGACCTAGGGACAAGGTGACATAGAAATAGAATATTCACAGAATACAGTTAGTGGGATATGGGGAGACTGACGTCACTGCCCTTCACTTGTCTAATTCCCCTCACTCCGCATGACTTCTCATCCTACTTCTATCTGCCTGACTACACCTCACTACACATGCGACAGCGATCGCTGCTGTTTGCCTGTTCGACAAGTGTATTCGCCACTTAGTCAATAGTGAGAAGTGAATTTGCGACTATTTTGATGATGTGACTCAAATTTTAGCAAGATGAATTCAACCTTTAGTCAATAAGGCCCTAAATATATCTTTAAATGATTTTTACCTTTCACTGGTATATTAGGCGACTCATAAATCACTGGGAGAACATACAGGGGCTTATTGATTAAAGTGTGAATAATCTGAAGTTAAGGTCTGAATTTATGACAATTCGCCATTTCCCAGTATTCACATTTTTTAGCAAATTCTGGATTGCAGCAACTGCTTCCAAATCAGTCACTAACCTCTTCGCATCACTTTGCACAAGTCATTTGCCTACTCAGCAAGTGGCGGAGTTCATTGAAGTGGCAAATTAGGACTATTTACTTGCATAATAATGTTGTTTATCTTATTAGATTAGATTCCTTCCTTTACTAACATGCACTAATTATTTAATATATTTTTTTTAATCATTTTTATATAGCGCTACTATATTACGCAGCACTTTACAGAGATTCATCATTCATTTCAGTCCCTGCCCCATGGAGCTTACAATCTAGTTTTTGCTATTTAGTCACACACACAGATGTATGTTTTTGGATTGTGGGAGGAAACTGGAGTGCCCGGAGGAAACCCACGCAGGTGCGGGGAGAACATACAAACTGGGCAAAATTTATTAAATGCGGAATTTTTTCCACACGGGCGGAATTTTTACCGCACGTGCGGAATTTCCATCAATTTCCGCTCGTGCGGTAAAAATTTCCGTATGTGGGAAAAAATTCCGCACATGCGATCGGAATTTAAATTTCGCTTTTTATAAATTTCGTCCACTGAAATTCTACACAAAAATGTCAGGAAACCTATAACACAGTGGATACTTGAGGCTAAAAAACATTTTTTTTCCCCATATTTTCATGTAAAACGATATGTTAGAAATGTGATAAAAAAAACTAGACTGAAATTTCATTGTCATTTCACAGTGCTGCGTAAATTTGTGGTGCTTTATAAATAAAATTATACATACTATATACATACGTATATACATATACATTGTTTAAGACATGCTTTTGAAAGATATTACCTCTTTATCAGGTTAGAGCAGGGGTCGGAAAAGTGTGGCTCGCGAGTCACTTGCGGCTCTGTAGCCACCTTACTGTGGCTCGGAGAGTACCTCCGAAGCCCCGCTCATGACTGCTGGCGGCTCTTCTGATGTCGGCAGGTCATGTGGTTGGGAGAGTGCACTCCTCCCTCCTCCAGTGGCTCACAAAATAGTTGTTGCCGCTGGAGGAGGGTGCTCCCTCCTCAAAGAAGTTTTCCAACCCCTGGGTTAGAGCAGCACACTTGCCCTTTAAGATTAAGAATCCTGATCACTAATTTATTTAGGTTACCCCACTCTCCGGCTGACCCCATAGCTTCTAGTTACCTCTGAAATTACTCATTCAGTAAAATGTAAACTAATGTAATTACACCTGGGATTCTTGGGCAACAAGCGCCTGAACATGGTTTTGGACACTAGCTGTTTACTAGTTAGAGACTAGCGGCGGGGATTAATTTATCTAACTAATTTATTGAAGGGGTGGAGTATGCAGTTTTGGTGAAAAAAGGGGTGGAGTTTGGGCAGAACAGAAGGCATTATGGTAGACATTCAGGGAAAGACAGCACACTGGAGAACTTTAGGGTTGGAAGACAAAGTGTATATAAAGTCCAGCAAGTTCCCAGGTCTGATTATAATTCTAAATATACAGTAGGTTCGGATTGCCCCTCTGATGGGCCCCAGTGCCCAGTAGTAGTGGGCTGACCAGTGTCAGACTAGACTGCCTGTAAACTGGGAAAATTCCTGGTGGGCACTTTCTGATAGGTCTTGGGGCCACAAAGTGACAGCTTACAGTCCAGATCTTCTCTGTCCAAGCCAGCCTTGTGCATGGCGTCATATGATGTCAGCTGGCAAGGTGGTCTCTGGTAGGCCCCACTCAAGCCAGTCTGATGCTGTCTAAAGTTCTAAGCCTTTGATTGCACTGACTTTACATGTGTGCTTATCATAGCACCTTAATTACCATTGGTAACAGATCATTAAATGAAGAATCACTACACATACAATGTGATGAAATGCTCCATCAGCATTCAGTTTAGCTTTGATTGGATGGGGATTTCCCTTGATGCACCACAAATGAAATAAAATCCCAAGGAAAGAAATGAGAGAGTGGAACTCGCTACAGTCTGTATATTACTCTGTCGCTCACTGGACTCACATGGTAAGGGGCTCGTTCCTGTATACACGCACTGCACAGTGTATTTACATAGGAAGCAGACGGGCCATAGACTAAACTTATTATGCTTTTAATTGCTGTTTATATCTGAATATTTCCCAACCTTGATAGTTTATGGCGCACCCCACATTAAGGGGGTTATTGACTAAAGTCTGAATTTGTCGGGTAAAGGTGTGATTTTGCCAGCTAACGACGGTTGCACACTACCCTGTCGCAGTCGTGACTTCATTATGGGAACATTGTGACAATAGATGACTTTACTATGGAAATGTTGTTCCAGATTTGCTAATGGAAACCGCTGTTTAGATTCAGTCGAATCCTCACTTTAGTTAACAAGCCCCTGATAGTTTATATTGGCGTATTTTACTTTTAATGAAGCGAATTAAGCTGAGAATAGTAACAGGGCAATTTCTCAAGTTTAAAACACTTTGGGGGAAAATATATGAAATGAGTCAGCGTAAACAGTGGCAGCAAAGCAGATTTTTTTTTACCATATTGCGCTCATGTAATATTCACATTGCGTCCATTTCTGCAGCAGTTGTTTGTGATGTTTTTGTGACTTTTCGTTTTTCTGAAAACTGGGGGTTTACTCATGAAAGGCAACACAATTGTGTAAAGGTAGAAAGTCGCATTCATTCGGGTATTCAGCAAACTTTGTGAAGTGGCGAATTCGCTACCAATTTGCGGACTTCACATCACTTTGCATGCACGTACGCTTATCGAATTAAACAAGGTGTACTGTACCGCGTTCGCCAGTTTTACGGTCTACCTGACAACGCCTTATTACAGAACGGATAGTGTCTGTCAGAGTGTATCAACATGGAGTCATGTCAAATTCTCGCTTTAATGAATAAGCCCCACGTTTAAAATCATGCGCAACTGATCCCCTGACCGAAGCATCCGAGAGGCAGGTACTGAATATTAGCGATTCCCATCATGCATTTGTTTATTACTCTGGTTTATGTTAAATAAACAGATACAAATGTCATTACTGTTAATAAAGGACACAGACAGGAGTTAGTAATTGCTACCATCAGTGTTTACTTTAATTAAACTAATTAATGAAAGAGTGATTAATTTTTAGTGCCCCTTTATTACTATTGCAATAAATCCATGTGATTGAATTTTCCCTTTATTTTATATCTTCCTGCATTGTTTCATCTTCCTCTTAAAGTAAAATTGTCATCAAACATGAACAAGACCCACATGTAGTTAAAGAGAGTCTATTTAATGCTTATAAGGACTGATTTTTAAACTGAACGCTTCTTCCTCCCGGCTCTCCCTTGTCAGTACAGCTGAAGCGTCAGAAACCCAGGAATTTACATTGTGATGGGATTCTCCAGTGGGATGGTATCCTTACAATGGATACTGCTTTCAGTCTACCCGCTGCCCATGACTTGTCTCTGGCACTGAAAGGTTTAACCCATAACCCCCCACTCTCCTCCTCTCAGCCTTTAGTGTCAGTTCAAATAGTAACAGGGTTCATCTCCATATGAGCCTCATTTACTAAAGTCTGAATAGTCGCTTAGAGCTGTGAATTCACATCTATTCTCCACTTCCACATGTTCATTTATTGAGCAAATTCTGCTAAGTAGCGAATATGCCACCAATTCGGGCGACTTTACATCATTTTGCGTGTGTGCACAGGTATTTCTACTAGTGACTAAGCGGAGCAGTGGGTGCGAAGGTGCGAATGTGACTAGGAGAACTGCTCTGAATTCACCTGTTTGACTTCGCCACTCCAGACTGGGGAATTGGGGGGTTGATGACAGGGCTCCAGTGTGGCGTAAGGCGACTATTCATTCAATAGTGACAAAGGCGACTGTGACTAAGTGACAACATGGCCTAGGGACAGGGTGACATAGAAATAGAATATACACAGAATACAGTTAGTGGGATATGGTGAGACTGACGTCACTGCCCTTTACTTGTCTAATTCGCCTGATTCTACATGACTTCTCATCCTACTTCTATCCGACTGACTACTCCACACTACACATCTGACAGGGATTGCCACTGTCCACCTGTTCAACAAGTGTATTCTCTGCTTAGTCAATAATGAGAATCAAATTTGCAACTATTTTGGCGATGCGACTCGAATTGTAGGTTGGTGAATTCGACAGGTGAATTTACCCTTTAGTCAATGAGGCCCACTGTATTTGATATTGCTAAAATAATATAAAATTTGACTTTCATCTTATTTGCTCATTCTAATTCGTTAAAGGGTGCATTCTATCCGCTATCAAGTAAATGTAAAATGACAGATTGATATATCCAGGGCTTTTTTTGTGATGGTACGCACCGGTACGGCGTACCGGAAAATCTGTGACAGTCTTTAATTAATTAATGTTGGGGTTACAAAGAAATGCATTAGGAATAATGAGAAATTAATTAATGTGTACCGGAAAATATTTTTTTTTACAAAAAAAGCACTGGATATATCTCATTAAATTCATTGCAGCAGTTGAAGAGATTTTCACTTTATAAAATGTATCAGTTGCTACAGTTGCAAGAGGTCAGTGAAGCGCTTGGAATCCCTTGGGTTACTGTACTGATTACTAATAAAATGTGATCGTTATCTAAATCACCATTATACTCAAACACGTTGTAAATAAACTGATAGCACGGTAAGGATATTTATTAAAGCCAGTAAATTTGCTTCAGCCAGTTAAAGATGATGAAATGTCGGCAACATATCGAAATTGTCATTTTTGGCAATTTATAAAGTTACTCCGTATACATTTTTTCAGGGAACAGTATTTCCTGCTTTAGTCTGATGAAACCCCAAGCAGTGGATTGTTGTACATCCAGGTCTTTAGCAATGCTTTTGCAGCCTTTCTCAGATCCAAGCATCTCCAAACTTCTTCTTCTGAAGTCTCCTGGAAGTTAATTGCTACAAGTCATGGTTGGCACTAACCAGTCTTTCTTGAGTAGGACCATTTAATGGACAAAGCTCCTCTAAAGCTTGGACTTCCAATATAGGTGTGCACAGGCCATTTCATTAGGGTGTGCCCCTAATTACTGTTAATCTTAAGGCTAGGTTAAGGCTAGGTTTACACTGTCATTTTTATATGCGGGGTATCATTCTGCATGCTGCCATTAGGGTGTGCCCGGGCACACCAGGCACACCCTATAACTTCCAATCTTATCACATTTGTTGAAACAACTTTTGCCCATTAGCCCCTTAGAGAAATCAAAATAAATAAAATTAATACAGATGTTCCCTTACTTTCTCCTGGCACTTTGCACATTTACTTAATTTGCTCACTAAAAGAAGACCTGAACATTACTATGGCTGTGTGTTATTAGTTTATTTACATTGTATTTGTCCACAATTGTGACATCGATAACAATCAGACCATATTGGTAATCAATGGGACAATTCTGGTACTTCCAGAAGGTCCGCTTACTTTATCTAGCAACTGTAAACACTGGAATGATTATGTTAATCACTGAAATAAACATGAACATTGATCAATCACCTATACTTTACTTATCTTTGTGCACCAAGTAGGCTTCTTGTTTACAATCCCATCCCATGTTTTATCATTATGTCTATTACTCTTCGACTAAACTGTTATTTATCTTCTAAATCTCCCAACAGCTAGAACATCATTTCCCTATCAATCCCCAACTGCTACCTTCCCATCCACCCTCTCTTATTCATACAGTTATTATTACTTTTTCTTCCTGAGTTATGTATTGCTTTTTCTACCCAAGAAACCTGAAGAAGGATCCTTATCTTATCATGTATTCCTGGAAAATAGTCTAACTCGAGATTAAGGGGGTAATTCACTATCCTCCGAAGTGAGGTGCGGAGTCTTCGCCTCACTTCGCACTGACTGATATGCGCTCGCTGATGTCCTTCACGCGGGCATCAGCGAGCGCATTAAAGGGATTCCAGTCTCGGCGAGACCAAAAGAGTTACCTCACCAAGCCTGGAATCCCTTTAATGTGCTCTCTGATGCCCACATGCAGGACATCAGCGAGCACATATCCGTCATTCCGAAGTGAGGCGAAGACTACGCACCTCACTTCAGAGGATAGTGAATTACCCCCTTAATCTCTTACCTCTTGGTCATTCTTAAACGCCTCTTGAATTTCATAGCAATCTTAACCTGTTTGGAAATGGGGGTAGCTCTATCATAAATCTTAATCTGGATTCTAGACATCCATAAAGCATTGAACAGCAGATATAATTGTATTGTTTTACCAGAACAACATTTCTCATGCCTCCTCATAATTTAGAATAGATTCACATTAAACAATGTATAGTTAGATACAAAGACTCACCGTATTCTTATATCCTGGATATTAATATAAGGGTTTGTTGCTTGGACATGCCTAAAAATCTCTTAGTGAACCGTCCCTACAGAGTAATAATGTGCATAAACTGTCCCTTTTTTCAGTAAAGAACCCAACCATATTATTCCATTAGCATTAAAACTAGTTTGTAATGTGAGGAATGTGACTCTTCACCACCATTAATCTAACTTTGGGAGCTTTAAGTTTTCCAAACATCCACCTCAATCAAACCTTCTTTATGTTACTGGAGAATCAGAAGAAGACAACATCCAGCACTGTCACAAGCGGCATTGGAAATAAATGTAACGCATGTATCATTTTATTTATAAAGCGCCACAAATTTATGCAGCGCTGGTGCAAATTGTCAACACTGGATCCTGGGGCTGTGTTTACTACTGAAGGTTCAAGAGGACCCTCATCTATCCATTAATTCAATAACACAAATTAAATGAATGACACATACAGAATATTGTAGAGGGCATCAGAGACATTAACCTCAAGAATTAAGAAAAACATTTTATATCATTTTACTGTTATCCCAATGTGACCTGTGCTTGTTTGCATAATTGATGAGCTTCGTTATTTCAATTGATTTAGATGCCTCTGGTTTAGACTTCACTCATTTCTTTGCTTAACTTATTTTTATTAGGATTCTTAAATTTCCACAAAAAAAAACCACAATGGAAAATTCCACTTTTCTACAGCCGGCGTATCTTACACTTGGATATGGAGAACTCGCATCGGAGAAATATATCTACTGTTTATTTGTGGCGATCGGGTTCGGGCTGACGATAGCTTTCAATAGTTTGGTGGCCACTGCTGTAATTGTTAACGAGAGTCTTCATGAGCCGGTCTATATCTTTATTTGCGCTCTGTCTATAAATGGAATCTACGGTGGCGTTGTTTTTTACCCTGGTATTTTTGTCACCCTGCTCTACCAAGTGCAAAAGATTTCCTACGGAAGCTGCTTGGCCCAGGTGTTTTTCCTTCACACCTATGGAAGCTTTGAGTTGACGACCCTTGCGGCGATGGCGGTTGACCGATATGTGTGCATCTGCTATCCTCTCAGATACAACAGCCTAATGACAAATGCTACAGTTTTCAAACTAATTTCAGCGGGTTGGCTTTATTCCGTTCTAGTTATTGGTATAAATGTCATGTTGACTTACAGGCTTCCTTTGTGTGACACGGTCATATTAAAAATCTACTGCGACAACTGGTCGGTGGTGAGACTCTCCTGCATTGAAACAATGGTGAATAATATATTTGGGCATTTCATAACCTCCACTCTCATTTACTTCCTCATCTTACTGATAGTGTTCTCATACGTTCACATTCTAAGGGTTTGTGCTCAGTCTTCACAAGAGGTCATCTCCAAAGCCTTACAGACCTGCAGTCCACAACTGATAACCTCCATCAGCTTTGTGACCGGTGCCCTCTTTGATATATTCCTCTACAGGTACATACCCGACCACTTTCCCCGTCAGCTGCGCCTCTTCATGTCATTAGAGTTCCTTGTGATTTCCCCGATTCTGAATTCTTTTATTTATGGTTTGAAAATGAAGGAAATGAGAACGAAGGTGTTTATGCTTCTTAACTTGAAGAGGGACCCAGAGCAGAGAATAAAGTAGATATAAAAAAGAAGACATGTTGATTCTACTGTGTAACATTGTTATGTATGTATTGTTACACCTCTACCATTCAACTTGTTCCAGAAACAACACCGGGGAAACAACTGTTTCCTTGGATTGTTTAGAGATGCCAACATTTTATTTTTTTCTCATACTAGTTTTAATTCCTGATTAATCTGGCTGTTCTCTCTCCGTCCATCAAAACCCCACACTACCCACACTACTAACTTTACTAGCATTTAGTAACTAGACGTTACAACAACTTCACAGCACCATTGGTTTCTACTGATTCAACCACTATGCTACTACTCATTGGGGCAAAGAGCTACCCATTCTATCTTGACTGAATTCCTGAGGCATGCTATTACAGAATCTGCTCCACAATCTTACATGTCCATTACCAGATGGCACCTTCTCACATAAAGTAATAAAGAGGAGAATGCATGGCTTGCATGGAAATACTTTAACCTCTTTCTTTACCCAGTCCTAACTTACAAACATCATGATACAACAAACAGGCTATTCCATATATCTTCTACCAGCAACAATTAGGGATTTTGCACTAGTTGCGGAAGGTTAACTATGACCATTCATTCATCTCTTAACCAGCAATCTACTGACCAGAGTTTACCCTCTTCTAAGGTTATTCACCACCTACACATTCACTAAGCAAACCTTTTCTGGGTGTTTTCTTCACAGCAACAGTGGGTTCTACTGATTCAACCACTATGCTACTACTCATTAGGGCAAAGAGCTGCCCATTCAATCTTGACTGAATTCCTGAGGCATGCTATTACAGAATCTGCTACACATTCACTAAGCAAACTTTTCTGGGTGGTATCTCTCTAGCAGTTAAACCCCATGTATAATGACTTAATTGGGACACTTGTAATCAGAAACAAAGGCATCGTGTGATAGTTCATTATATATTATCACCCCAGCATTCATTATTTTACCTCCACACCTTTCCCATGCTCAATAGCTAATTTCAGTTCGGCCGATGAGCCAATGAGAAGGAAAATGTAAACTGACAATCGCCCTCATTAGTCTCTTGTTTCTCTTTATTGTCTAATCACTCCAGGATTAGGTTCATGTTACAGTGCCCCCTAGTGGCCTCTGGAGCAATCAAGTTGGGGTTTCCTGACATGGAATGTGTGGCACTTAAGGATTTGGAGTTAGTTATTCTACAGCTACTGTTTTAATGTAAAATATATTATTTGTACATATTCTCTTATAAAAGAGGGTTTTGCCAGAAAAATATCATGACACACTGCAATAAAGTATCACTGTATAAAAGAAAGTTACTGTCTCTAGTATCATCTTTGGCTTCCACCAATCACCATCTGTCGTTGGTAGGGCTACTAGCCTATGTGTCGGTAATTATTGTTATTATTAACCTATATGGGACTTTACACTGAGAGGGAAATGGCACAGTCTAACACCAGTGTCCATTTAACAGCCACACACTGGGTGACTTTATAAACACAGGTTTATCAGATGAGCTGACAATACAATTATAATACACAGCGCTGTACAATGTAACAATACAATTACAATACACAGCGCTGTACAATGTAACAATACAATTACAATACACAGCGCTGTGCAATGTAACAATACAATTATAATACACAGCGCTGTACAATGTAACAATACAATTATAATACACAGCGCTGTACAATGTAACAATACAATTATAATACACTGTGCTGTGCAATGTAACAATACAATTATAATACACAGCGCTGTACAATGTAACAATACAATT
>WMED01020064.1:0-12258 GCA_019650415.1 Pipa parva
TGTAAAATTGTGTTTTTGCCTCTGGCTTAGGGAGGAATCACAACTGGAGCTGCAGAAGCAGAAGCTTCACTCACTGCCTTTGTGGTTATTGCTATGCAAGAAAGCAAGAGGACTTGTAATGCTCATGTCAATGTAAGTACCGAGGATACAATACAGCGCTTTGTACATTAGAGCCATTGTCATGAATTGGCATGTTGTAAATGTCACTGTGATTTGTTATGTTTCAAAACTTATTCTTTATTTAAAAAACTGCACTTTTCTCACAAAACCTAATAAATCATTAAATAAACCTTTTTTTACAAACAGATGAATAATAATGGTGCGATTGTGATATCCTTGTTCCATTTGTCATGTTTTCAGCCTATTTCCAATACTGAACAGTTTTTATTTTAAAAAATGTTTTTTTTTTATCTTTAAAAGTGTATTATTCACTCCAGCAAAATGAGTGAAAAATGTCACTTTTGGAGATGAAACAAACAGACTAAAAAGGGTAAATTCTGCCTGATTTTACTGTAGAAACAAGAGGCCTGCGAGCGCCTCTTTCCTAGTCAGGAATGTAGAATTTCTATATATTCAGTTTGTCTTTACAAAACTTCTAAATATGTCTCAAGAGTATGATATTGAAAATTGTGCTGTCTGGGGCACTTCATGAACATGTATAACTAAATCTTCAATAAAAGCATAGGGACTAGATTGGCTTTTATTAATATCACACACAATATGGCTTCTATTAATAATAGTAAAAACAGCAGATAGAAATAATTGGCTTAATCACTCTAGCACTGCTCTTTCACCATTGAGTCAGTGCTTTTCCACTAGACAGCAATGTGCCTGAAAGCAGGTATAATTTGTACAAGTGCTGGTCAACGAATTAGAATAATTTGAAATAGTGCAATCATGAAATTCTTTGAATGCATTTTTTGTGCAGAAAGCAAATCAGGTGTTCACCGCACCTGTCCTACTCGTTAGACTAATCACAGAACTCGTTACCTGTAGAAAATTTGCTCAGCTGAGCTTTCCAAAAGGCCCATTTAGGCCATTTAACTGTGACACTTTTTCATAATTGCACTATTTCAAATTATTCTAATTCGTTGACCAGCACTTGTATGTGCTGTTGCAGTCTGATGGGAAATCAATCTGATTTGATTAAATTTATAGACATAAGTAATGGAAAGTGGAAAACTATAAACAATCAATAGAACCCCTTTAGCACATGTTTAGCTGATTTATTACTAATTGCAAAACATAGTTTCGTGTTTCACCTCTGACCTTCTTATCTAGAACCTGGAGGTCAATATTAGGAGGGCCTCGGACTTCCTGATTGAACAGTATCAGCAACTGAAGAAGCCATACTCCATTGCTATCACATCGTATGCACTTGCTCTGGTTGAAAGGCTCCCAGACACAAAGAAACTAATGTCAGTCGCTACAGGTAACTGTCTTAAATCATCAATATCAAACACACATATTCTACATGATAAATTCCACTTCCTCGTGGCTATTGTGTTAAATCTTAAGATGTTATGTTATGTTGGGATAAGGCTCAAGAGCTACAGTTATTATCTGAATCAGTCATGTAACTGATTGTGTCTAATCATCCCAACAGTATGTTGGTGATCATTATTACCTGAGGGGGGTTTCCCTTAAATATCATATCAATGTGACAGGATAATTAAACCACATGTGTCTTGTATTGTTAGAATAAATTAAGTGCAATTCTTTAGTCACCTCTCCATAGACTTCTCTCTGATTTTGTGGCTAGTGGGGACCTATAGGGTCCGCGAGTATATGGATTACACACTCTCAGCTGTATGTTTTACTGAAGGACTTGGAATACTGTAAGAAAGAGCAAGCCACCCCGTTATCAGGCACATGAAGTGGCAATAAGGGCATTTCACCATTACAATTTGCATTTGCCACATTTCTCATTTTCTGTTCTTCCCTGTGTAAAAAGGACACAGGGAAGATATGAAAGACTCATTGAACTCATGAACATTTTTGGCTACAAAGTACATTTCAGGAAGAAAGTGTATCTGAAGAATGAGAAGCAGATACTACTGAAAGGAACTGTTAGTAGCTATACACAGAGATGAGCTATTGCTATTATTAGTTTGTGTACACAGTAACTTTTCTTTCCCGCTGAATACATAATAAAGGAGATGACTTCCAAATGTATTATAATATTTACGGTAGGTAGTAATAAACCAAGTCAATGTCTGAATATTCTTTTTTTTTTCCCTTTACCTGGATTAAAGTTAGATATTTATATGTGTAACATGTATATTTATATATTTGACATCTCACTCTTGCTTAGATAAGACACATTGGGAACAGCCAGGATCTCGCTTCATCACCCTGGAAGCCACTTCATATGCTCTACTAGCCCTCTTAAAAATGAAGGACTATGAACCAACAAATGGCATCATTCGCTGGCTCAATGAGCAGAGATATTATGGAGCAGTTTATGGATCCACTCAGGTGAGTCATGTTGGCCTGTTTATTATGTAGTTATATGCTGTTTGTTTTCTGCATTCTGTAAACTTGTAGGTGTTTCTGTTCTTGGTCTTTATTATAACAACTCTTACTTATCAACTGGATAATATACTGAAATATAGATATGTAGCACACCTGGCTAATAGGCTAGACCAAGCCTTCATCAGACATTGATAAAAATTCCATGAGTCGCCCAACTTCATCACACAGAGGGACAAGCCCCATTTATTGTCAGACAGTGAGACACAATATTTTACTGTGTCAGGTGTGCAAGTGTACAAAGTGATCAAACAATTCAGGAGATATTTCTAAATGGGAAAAAGGGTTGAAAATTGTGAAAAAAAAAATCAGTTTTCTCATATTTTTTTTTCTTATTTTTATTGAGAATTCACTTCTTTATAACTGGCATGTAGCCTGAAATCAGTAGACCTGTAAGTCTAACTTTTATTGTGGGTAAAATGTTCGAGGGGTTTTTAAGAGATGCTATCTTGGAGTATCTCAGTTAAAAAGAAATGTATAACTCCATATCAGCATAGGTTCGATTGTGCCAATCAATCTCAGACGAACGCTCTTAGTGTTCAGGAGAACAGGCTGAACATTCTCGCAATAAGTATTGCAAGATTTGGTGCGTGATACTTGCTGTGAATAGCTTTTCTATACAATATATCCATGGAAAGGGTAGCTGTACTGTTTAGCTACCCTTTCCATGGATATACTCTATAGAAAAGGCTTCTTATCACGAGAATGTGCAGCCTGTTCTCCCGAACACTCTGAGCTGAATTTCATTGCCATCCAAGGAATGAACATCACAGACCCTTAAACTAATATTCTTTCATACTTAACCCACAAGTTTTATTTAGCAGGACAGAATGTGTAGCAAAGATTCTTCCCAAAAGTTAACCACGGTCCATATATCATAAACAGTACTACAAATGATGCTTAAAGGACATAAACATGTGAATGAAGGAAAGACACTGCTAATGCTGTAAGCAGAACTTAAATGTATGTATACAGTATGTGCAATGCAACTTGTTATACATAAGGCAGTTTCCAAATCCTCTTAGGATTTGTTTTGATCAACCCAGTTCATATTTATAGACGCTGCTGATTGTTCTCTAGGCTATAACTGTACAGCATTTCATATTCAATTGCATTTTTTACTGTTCCAGGCAACCATTGTGATGTTCCAAGCTATGGCTCAGTATCAGATAGATGTCCCAAGTCACAACGAGTTGAATTTAGATGTCACCCTCCACCTCCCAGAGAGACAACAACCTTTAACATATCGTATCAATTTTGAAAATGCTTTGCTGGCACGTTCTGCAGAGGTAAGTTTGAAAGAGATGCCAGTGATAGTATTTCTGATATAAGGGATGTGGACATTATAATAATTAAAGTAGGGTAGGTCGGTTATGCTAATTTATAAATGACCACTTGAATAGTTATAATAAATCACTGGGGGACAAATAACAGATACAGTAAAAGAAGGGATGTTTTGATTGTAGAATGAGGCTTGTGAGTGTGGGGTAAGGTTATATGTTCAGGAAGCACAGTGGTGACCACCGGACTTGGACCCTGGAACCAGAGGGGGTCACAGTGAATATAGAAGAAGTGAAGTAAGAAGAGCACCTTGAAATTAACTCTAGGGGGTAATTCAGGAAAATGCGAACTTACCTGGCGATCCTTCGATTCACCTCGCCGAGACTGGTACACGCTCCCTGCTCTCCTGCACGCACGCGGAGATCAGCGAATGCTTTAAAGGTACTTCAGCTCACCTTGCAAGTTCGCCAGGCAAGTTCGCACTTTCCTCAATTACCCCCCTATAGAACTTCAGTATAAAAGGGAAGATTCAGCATACAGAGCATGGGACTATGTAGGATTAAATTTCATTGTATTTAAAGGAGAACTAAGCTAAAAAAAAAAATAAAAGACATTAAAAACTTACCTTATATTAAGTTGAACCATTGTAGTCACATCTTCATCTGTGCTGTGATTTTACTTCATCGAGGCAGACTTTACAGCGCTTAGGCTGACATAGGAGGCAGAGCTTATCAAATCAGCAGTCCAAAAGGGTTTTAACATCATCACGTTCATTGTGGGGCCAATGAGAATGCCCCCTACAATGAGCGTGATGATGTGTGATCCCTTCTCCATATGTCGGCAGAGGTTCACGCTGGCTCCTGTGTCAGCCTAAGCGCTGTGAAATCTGCCTCGGTGAAGAGAAATTACAGTACAGATAAAGTTGTCACTGCAATGGTTCAACTTAATATAAGGTAAATTTTTAATATGTCTATTTTTATAACTTTAGTTCTTCTTTAAATTATGTAAAATTATGCAGGTTGTACCATTAGGAAACTGGTGGTGATTGTGAATGTAAGTGTTGAGGTATCAAGATGGAGGGCCATTGATCCAGTGTGTCCACTAGGGGGGACCTTGGCCCACAGGATAGACCCATGATATAAGTTGCGTTTTGCACTTATACAGATGTTTGTGTCTAACATATTTTCTCTCTATTTTCTCTATGTTTACAGACCAAAATAAACAAAGACTTTGTTATATCAGCTAAAGGAAAGGGACAAGGAACTCTTAAGGTAGGTTGATCTTCCAACACTGCTCTATATCATTAGTGAGGTATTTTCATCTAAAATGCAGTTTGTAGTCAGATGTCATTTTGCAACTGATCTGTATATTTCATTATTCAACCTACTGTTCTGTCTCTTTTAAAATCTAAAAATGAATTTTGACACCAAGATAAATTAATTTGTGCATTCTTCTGTTTCAATCATCTGATGTAGCTTAGTCCTTTTACCCTGTACCCCTGTGAAATGACCCACTAACAGAGAACAGATATTGTTTACAACAATTGTATCATGAGGTTTTTCTACTTATGAAATAGAAAACACTACACAAATAACTTGCCAAACTGTTTAATAAGGAATGGGGGAATCGACTAATAAACATTTATGACACATGGAATCTTTACCATTTTACCATGAACTGTTGTTAAATATAACTTGTAAGAAAGTAGAGTCTTTGGGGTTATTCACTAAAGTCCGATTTATTGTGTATAGCTGCTAATTTGCCAGATAAAGACAGTTGCAATAGGCTGATACTGTTGCAGTTGCATCTTTATAATGAGAATATTGTCACAGTCGTGACTTTATAATGAGAATATTGTCGCAGTCACGACTTTATTATGGAAAAATTGATGCAATCTTAACTTTAAAAATTGTGGGGAAATTGTTGCAGATTTACTATGGGAATCTGATGTTTGTGAATTTGACAGTCGAATTCGCACCTTAGTGAATAACCCCATTGTCTTTTTATTTTTTTCTTGTTGTAGTTTGTAGTAGTGGTGATGAGGATGTAATTTTTTGTGTAGGTGGTGTCAGTGTATCACGCACTTGTGACAGAGAAGGAACGAAAGTGCCAAAACTTTGATTTGGATGTGAAAGTGAAGGAGGAAGATTTGGGTGAGTATTTTACAGTGGTTGCAATGGTAAAAGTTAATCTCGGATAACCTGGTTATTTTAAATTATTGATATTCAGGGTCTTATTCATCAAGTGTGAATTTGGCAAAGTAAATTTGCATCACGAAAGGTGTGAATTTGCCAGCTAAAGACATTAGCAATAGACTGATACTGTCACAATCACGTCTTTATAATGAGGATATTGTCGCATTTGCAATTTTACTATGGAAATATTGTTGCAGTCGCAACTTTAAAACTGTTTGCAATTGCGACTTTACAATGGGAGAATTGTCACAGTCGCGGATTTGCTATTGAGAATTCGACAGTCGAATTTGAACTTTAGAGAAGATCCCCCATTTAATTAGTGCGGGACTCCCAAAATGAAGAAGTGGAGAGCATTGGACACAATTCCTCACATAACATGGCATAGTATTTTTGTATAACGACGCTATGTAATCTCGCTGATTTGTATGTACTGTACTTATTCAGTAACAATAAAAAATCTAATCTAATCTAATCTAATCTAATCGTTAATCAAAGTGGAATAAAATCCAGAGTAATGTGAATTCCACCATAAGAGCCCAAGCAAAGTGCATTGATGTCCCACTAACTGTATTAAGTGAATAAAACACACCATTCTATGTCACTATAACCCTAGTTCATGTTGTCACTTTGTCACGGTCTTTATTGTCACTTTTTAAAAAACAGTCCCATTATACCACACTGGAGCCCTGTCATCAACCCCCTAATTTGCCCCTTTGATCAGGCGAAGTTAAATAGGCAAACTTGACACAGCACGCCTTACCGAATTCTCTATCTTGACAGACTCTGACAGTTAATGAACTAGCAAATTACCTGTGCGCGCACACGATGAAATTTACTAATTCGAATATTTTTTTTTTAAAAACTTTTTTGGATATTTATGGCATGGAAATCAGGCGAAAAGGTCGAAAAGTATGTTTTTTTTAATCTTTTCACCCTGTTTTTTTGGCTGGTTTTGACCTGATTTTCGAACCAAAAGTGGCCAAAAAATGAGAGCGAAAAGGTCAAAAACATACTTTTCGCCCAATTCTTGGGTGAAAAATGGGTAAAAAAGTAAAAAAAGACATTTTTGACTCTAGTAAATTTCACCCATAAAGTGACGCGAAGAACTCCGTAAGTCCATGACCATTGGATGTGACTGAATTTGATGCAAATTCACAACATTGTAGAGTTTGATGAATAAACAATGATGGCGTAGTGGTGAATAGACGCATATTAGGACCTTTATGCGGCCATTCAGAGTTTCATGAATAAGCCCCTCAATGTGAATTAAAATGATATAACTCACGGATGAATCTCGTTATTTGGCTTAAAACACAAGTAACACAAAAAGAAAAAAAAATTAAAAAATGATCAATTTGTACTGACATTTGTTTTGAAACTATCTAGTATTATGACACGGGTGTGATGAAAGAGCAAGGCTATTTCTAACTGACCTCCTACACCTGCTTTAACACTGATTTGCCACATTTTCCTTAGTAACGTCATAGAGATTAAACCGCTTCCTGGAGGCTTCTAAACACTTATTATTATCCTTAAAGAACTCTGCCTGTTTTGCAGATATTGGAGGTTATTGGCTAAAGTCCAGATTGTTGTGTAAAGGTGTGAAGTCGCCAGCTAAAGACAGTCGCAATAGACTGCTAGTGTTGCAGTCACGTCTTTATAATGAGAATATTATTGCAGTTAGGACTTTTACTCTGGAAATATTGTCACCGTCGCAACTTACAAATTGTTGTGGTCGTGATTTTACAATGAGATTCCACTGTCTGGGAATTCAACAGTTGAATGTTCACTTTAGTCAATAACCCCTGTTTTGTCATTTCATGTATTATCACTATTTAGAAAACAAATGAAGTCGTTTTTGGGGTGGCTAAAGCTATTTGAACAGTAAAAACTAAACTTTGCCTTGCTTTTCCTGTCTCCAACATTTGCTACCCGCAGGGTGCAAGGGGATGGGAAAAGCAAGGCCATGGCTGCAGGGTCAGACAGATCGCCTTTGCAGAAAAAACTTGTTATGAGAAGGGAAATTAGGATATATTTACTTATGGAATATTGCTTCAGCCTATCAACTCATTTTATCATGTATATCACCAAGGGGAGCCTATAGTATAAAAACCTCCTCAGGCTTTTGCCACTTAATTGTCATGCTGTAGCTCAGGTACAAGAGAGTTTTTCCTTCCCTTTCTGTCCATAGTCAAGGGAAACTTTGCCTTTCATAGTTATCATTTGCAGTCTTGTGGAATCATAATGTTTTGCCTGATGTATACTTCTGTATTCAACTGAGCAACTAATTTGATTGTCACAGCTTTGGCAGAAAATGTTATAGCATTGACATGACTGATTTCATTGGGGAGTTTAGGTTGATCCATTGTGTGACCTGTAGTTTACAGCTTTGGTCATTACTGTGGGGAGACTCGTTTTTATAATACGGGTTTTGTTCATTGTGCCGGTTGCTTTGACGCAAGTGCTGGCATAAATGTTATATGGTTATACTGTATATACAGTTATGTATTAATAAAGCTGTGGCCAGTTGTTTTTACAAAAAGTCAGTGTGTGTGTGTCCATTAATCATTAAAAGTACTTTTAGGATGGGTAGATCAAACCCTGGTTTGGCCTTTAGCTGCCATGTAGTGAAAAATGTTATAATTAAAGAGCCCTGGGTAATGAGGCTTGGGGCTAACCGTTTAGCCAATTAAGTCCTTTTCACCATAAAAAATGGACTTCATTACTGCATTAAGAGACCACCCCCTTTAAACCCACTATACTCTACTAACTCTGTAATACGGCAAAATTTAATAATGTTGAAAATATCGCAGTATTCAATATCGCGATATCGATAATTTTGATGCCATATCAATTAGAAATTTATTGAAAGATAAAATTAGTTTACCGCAATATTGATATTCAATATCGCAATATCAAATTATTTTCCAATATTGCATTATTGAATTGTTGATATTAAAAATAAAATTCGATCTAAACTTTTCACATTGTTTCTATGGATTGATCATTTTAACTGGAAACTTCGATATCATGCTGTGTTGGTAAAGAAGAAGCAACAATCATTCCAATTTTAATCTACTGTAGATCATTATATCATTATGTTATCACGCGAAACATTAACATTCTGGAACTGGATGCTCGGCAATTTGTTTACTGTTTGTTTTCCTGCATATTAATCTCTCATTTACCTCTTTATACAGCTAAGCGCCCTGCTGGTGCCTTGTCCACAGTATCCATTGAAGTCTGCGCCAGGTATGTTAAACTTTTTTTTTAACATTCCAAATAAATTAATGCATAAAGCCACAGCCCTTATTGTGACAGCACAGTTACGTTTTTGCATTGACTTTTGTGATCTGACTGAGTCACATTTATCGTGACAAACAGCTGTGTTTTTGCATCCAATGCTCGTTCAGATGCAAACTTAATTTGTATTAATCTAATTACCATACCATGTTGTTTAAGGAAAGACAAATGGTTTGCATAAGTGGATTAATCTTAAAAAAGATGAACTAAAGCCTCATTAAGATTTAGACTAGAAATAAAATATAAGGCTTGTTGCACCTGCTCAAAAGTGCACACTGATGCCTGTAAAGTTGACCCTGGAGCTAGATGTCTTTTCTCTCCTTATAAGTTTTCTTCCTTGAATCAGTGACCCTGCACATGCTCAATCTGCACTTCTTGGGAATTGGGAAAACATAGGTTGACAGGAACTACTAGAGTAAGAAAGTTCTATCTGAAGAGTTTTCATATAATGTATTTAGGTCAGTCCTGATACTATCAAGGGCAAATAAGGTTATGAAACATATTAAGAATTCAATATGAATAACATTATTACTCAGATAGTATAATAAATAGTAATATTTACCAATATTGTGGCATCAATGAAGCATTAGCATAATCTGTGGGGCATAGGGATTGACAGCACCTATTTAAAACCTTGGCCTTATACTTATGATAATAGGTTTTTACCAGCATTTTTTATGTATTTGTTGTACTCATAACAATGCAGCTAAAAGGGATTGTCTCACTTTAACACCAAACATCTCTACAGTTTTCCTACTATGAGGTTGACAAATTAGTTCATCTGTGTACTTTAGGGCTGGAGAGAATTGATTGAATTTTTTTTTTTAATAAGTCAGTATTTTTTTACTTTTATTTTATTTGACTTTGTCATTAGATGTATTTGGGTATGTTCTGCAGTCTCTATGGGGAAGGTTGAACCCTGAATCTTTCTAATTGTTCTAAAATTCTCAACTGAATAACCAATAGAATGTAGTATATTGGTGTTGCTGAGGGAAACACCAATACTTTTTTAAACCTAATTTCACAAACATTGACATTTACATCCTTAAAAATACAGACTGGGAACCCATTAGAAAAAAAAATCCCCATAAAGTCATATTTCACCTGAGACTTTATTTTAGACTATCAGATACTGGGATTTCAAAACAGAACCATATGCAGAGAGTTGTCATGCATACTAATGACTTTAAGTTTTGTTAATAGCTCATTATAATTCTGCTGTCTCCACCAAAGTTTGTGTAGAGCTAAAGGTTTCTTCCCAGCCTACATCTGTAACTCATGGAGCAGCTGTATACCTGCTGGATAGTTTAATACACATCTCTCTACCCCTGACTAGCTAATTCTCTTACTGTGTGAGTGCACTTGGGAAATGTTGCACTAGAGTGTGCAGTAAAGAAACTCAGCCTGGGCAAAATTTATTAAAGACTTAAATTTTCGATCGATCGAATTTCAAAATTTTTTGAAATTTGTAATGTTGAAATGTCAATCGATTTTTCAAATTTCAAAATTTTGACAAATTTCAAAATTTTGAAAATTTTTGACATTTCAAAAAAAATTCAACATTTCAAAATTTCAATTGAAAATTCGATCGATCGATCGAAAATTTGAAATTCACCATTAATAAATTTCGCCCAGAGGGTGGCAGAAGCTATTTTATGTATACCCACAGGTTGAGAACTGCTGCTTTATATGGCTTATTAACTGTACCTTCAGAAATGACATATAGAGCTTCTTCTGAAATGACATAAAGATCTTACTGGAACAACATATAGAGGTCAAAGCAAATTCTTATTTCCAGCTCTGTTCCATGTCTTCTGAACAGAAAAAGATTGCATAAAAAGGACATGACCTCACAGAACAAGAGGGTAGTAGGAAAACAAAGGCATATGGGAAAAACATTATTAAAACTTACATAGCAAAAAATAACAGTGGCCATAGGGTGACAGTAAAGCATAATAAGTATGGTATACAACAACTATAATATTAAATAGAATATAAAGTAAACAGATCCCTGTTGGGAGACTTAGCTGAGACAGCACACCCTGGGATCTCCAGGTTATAGACACAGGAGTGTCTATATAGATTTACTGAGTGGGTGAAGGTGAACCCTCCTCTCAGCTCGCTAGCTTCCAGCAAAACCACTTATGTCATGTAAAAGTTTCTGCTGCCTCCGGACTCATATTAGGGGTGATTTGTTTTTGCATGTTCCACCGTCACATTCCCAGCACTTTCTTCTTTTTTTTCTCTTCTCCCTGGTGTACACATGGGCAGAAGCTGCATTTTGACCGTAATACTGCATCTGCGCTTGCTTGCATCAGTGTAGAAGAGGAGGTGTTCTTGCAAGGGAATTGTGATACTGGAACCTGCTAAAAGAAGATTGGCTGAAAGAAGAAACAGAAGACAGTTGGGGACAAAAGACCTGCAGCAGTAAATATGACTAGCACACCCAAGTTAATTCAAGTTATGTTCTAATTAGAATACTATGGGAAAGAAGCTAAAGCTAAAGAACACAAAGAAAGTCAATTATGTTCAAGAATCAGTGGCCAGACAAGGAGACAAACTGGAGATAGTAAATCAGCCTAATTTCTGAATAATCAAAAAAATCTAAATGAAGTTTTAACTTTCATAGACATTGATGTCAAAAGTATAAGAGAGGCTCTATTTTAACCTAATATTCTATAATATTCACATTTTCTTTTCTATTTGAAGGGATTTTCATTGAATGAAATGATCAGAGGAAAGTCTTGGGATTTACTTTAGTGACAATTCTGCCAAATAAAATACAAATTTGGGGAATATTTGGCAATTCCTCCATATGTAACATTCACAAACTGTAAAAAGAATAATTTGCTGACAGTACCTCAAAATGGAAAAATAATTTTATTATTAGTATTAAAATATTATTAAAAGTAA
Organism: Pipa parva; assembly: GCA_019650415.1. Lineage (NCBI taxonomy): Eukaryota > Metazoa > Chordata > Amphibia > Anura > Pipidae > Pipa > Pipa parva. The sequence continues at coordinate 12,225 of WMED01020064.1, forward strand.
GGCAGAACTAAATCTGTGTTATGAACGTCGTGTG
>WMED01020065.1:0-12257 GCA_019650415.1 Pipa parva
GCCACTGAGAGGATATGTGAAGCCGGGGCTCAACTTATTGGGAGATCAAAAGTTGAGCCACGGCTGTACGGCGGTGTTGGAGGTGAGTGAGGGCAGCGCTGAGCAGGGAGGGTGCAGGATGGGGGGACGCTGGCGGAGTCCAGGACGGGGGGGCACCTAGGGTGCCAATAGGGCCAGAGCCGCCTCTGTGTATATATATATATCCCAGTGAATCGCAGTATCATTGTTCTCCTTACTAAGTGCAGGTATACTTTTGGCCAATTTAGTGAAATAAATGCATCCCTTTCATAGGTGCAGAGATATAAAACAGGTTGTTTTCGTGGCATCTGTGATGGTTGTTTAAAACGTAGCATTTGATTGAAAAGTGAAATATGATAAAGATCAAACTTAAGCTTTTATATCTTTTTAGCAGAACTGTTCTTTCTAGAGCTTTTAATGAGTTAGAGTGAAGTTAAGGGCATCATACACACAGTAACCTGTCACCTCTTTACTTTGGATTTTGGTGCAAAGTATGTACCGTATTTGCCAGAGTATAAGACGACCCCCAACTTTTCCAGTTAAAATATAGAGTTTGGGATATACTCGCCGTATAAGACTACCCCTCTTCCAATGCAAATCCTGCTTGGATTGGTCATCTCTCCCTGCCTGCCCAGCCCTCCCTGTCTCCAAGATTATCAGAGCATCATCACACTGTGCTGCCCCTACAAGCCTTACCCTCTGAAGGAGGGGGGCGCTATCTAATGCTTGCCCCCCTCCTTTTCTCTCCCTACCTAGCTCCTCTGTTGCCCAGCTGTCTGTGCTGAGCGCTATAGCGTTTCCTCTTCCCAGCAATGATTAAACTTCCTGTCGCTCACAGGAAGTTACATCAATGCTGGGGGAGGAATGCTGTAGCGCTCAGCACAGACAGCCGGGCAATGAGGAGCTAGGTAAGGAGAGAAAAAAGTGATACCCGGCGTATAAGACGACCCCCGACTTTTCAGATGATTTTCAGGGGTTAAAAAGTAGTCTTATATGCCAGCAAATACAGTATATAAATATGTTTATATTTCTTACTGTTTTTTTCCCAAACTCTCACCAAATCCACCTCCTCACTTGTCCCATTTCGATACCTTCCTAAGACCTCTGTGAAAAAAAATCTCACCTTCTGATAAATCAATTCATGTAACCAAACCTCAGTCTAATGTATATATATATGTATATTTTTATTTATAAAGTGCCACAAGGTTATGCAGCGCTGTACAATCCAACAATACAGTTATAATACAGACAAAGGAAGTGCATAATAAAGAACAAGTGAAGTAAAGTACAAACATATCATCAAAAAAATACATCACTCTAAGTGCCAGGCCATGACTGAAACAAGAGCATGGAGGTTCCTGCCCCATAGAGCTTACAATCTAAATAGGAGGAAGACTTACATAAACAGATAGGAGGGTAACAAGTGCAGTAGGATAAAGTGATAGTTCATATGGCTATAGGTGCTAATTAAATAAGAAAATAAATAAAAAATGTAAATTTTGATTAAATAGTTACATACATATAAAATACAGACATGAAAACCAGTGCCAGTGCTCCAAGAGGTAAGATTTTAATTTAGATTTGAAGATACTGATGGATTGTTCTTGGTGGAGGTAGAGGGGGTAATTCATCAAGCAGCGAAGTAAGCTACGATCTGTTCGGCTCACTTCACTAATAGTATTATGTGCATGCTGATGTCCTGTATGTGGACATCAACATGTGCATTAAAGGGATTCCCATCTCGGCGAGGCAACTCTTTTGTTCTCGCCGAGACAGGAATCCCTTTAATGCGCATGCTGATGTCCGCGTACAGGGCATCAGCATGCGCATTCTACTATTAGCGAAGTGAGACGAACGGATCTTAGCTCACTTCACTGCTTGATGAATTACCCCCTTAGTGAGGGATTCATGAAGAAGGTTGCCTTGTAAAGAGCGGAGTTGATGACTAGGCGCATATGAGCAAACCTGCTTTATAAATGATTTCTAAATAGTGGTACATCATTTTTTTTTTATTCTTAACTTTTTCTATATAAATTTACACAACTGCTAATGGCTGTAATTCTGTTTGAGAAACTAAGCGTGAAATACTTGGTTATTTAACAAATATGCACACCTGAAAGCTGGCTAACAAACATGGGCTTCTTTATCCTATAATAGTTGCATAAGTGTTCAAGTATATTGCATTTTTATTAAATGAATTAGAGAATAATTGATGTCATTACTGAATGCCCTTCAAAAAGTCTTTACAGTCTAGTAAACATGGTTGATTGTACTTCTCTAAAATCAATTCATTTTCCTGTCTTACAGTTAATTACTGGTGTGCAACAGACTGCTGAAAGACACAATAAAGCATTTATGGCCCTGGAGGGTCAAACTATTGTGAAACGCCTTCATGCAAACATAAGAGAAAAACCAGGACATTGGTTTGCAACAACAGTCCCTATAATTGGAAAAGGAATAATGTTTGCAATCAAAGAAGGAAAAGTAACAACGGGAGTTTCCAGCATTGCTAGTGAAGACAGTCAAAAAATTGCTCTAGTTCTTAACAATGCACACTATCTTGAGAAAATGTACTATAACATAGAAGGAAAGGACACACATTACTTTGTAAAAATTGGTTCATCTGACAGTGATCTAGTAACCTTAGGGTTGACAACTGGCCATAAAACACTAGACAATGGAGTCAATGTAACAATTTCTCAGCCAACTCTGCTAATAAATGGAAGGACTCGCAGGTTTACAAATATTGAATTCCAGCACTCATCATTGCTTCTTAACATACGCTATGGTTTAACTGTAGACACTCTGGACGAAGAAAGGGCACGAGTTCTTGACCAAGCTCGGCAGAGAGCCTTAGCTGCAGCTTGGGGAAAGGAACAGCAAAAAGCAAGGGATGGAAAAGAAGGAAGTCGATTATGGACTGAAGGAGAAAAACAGCAACTTTTGAGTACAGGAAGAGTTCAAGGATATGAGGGATACTATGTGCTTCCAGTGGAGCAGTATCCAGAATTAGCTGACAGTAGCAGCAACATTCAGTTTTTGAGACAGAATGAAATGGGAAAGAGGTAACAAATTAATCTGCTATCATCCTTTTTCTGGATGAATCAGTAGTTACAAGTGTTATCTCCTCTCCTAAGGAGATGAAGACATATTGGGGCACTAATCTGAATTGTTTGGAGACAGCTTAGCAGCAGGGATACTCACATTTTTTGAGTTAACTGCTGCTAGAAACCACACAGTGATATGAACTTAATCCTGACTGAAAATATAACAAAGCTATACACAAAAGTACCCCTATAATATTACCCACTTCTTCTGGGTATCACAATTAAGAAGGCCTTTGTTTATGTCACCTCTTTGAGTAAAGTTTAACACATTCAAGATGGCCACATTTATAAGACCATTTCCTGATAATTGCGTAGACTACTTCTTTGATACAGTAAGTATTCCAAGAATTTGAAATAAGAAGAATACATTCTGCATTGAAAGAGTAACTTTGGACTAAGTAGAAGCAGACTGGATGTAATTTAACTGAAAACAAAAACTTGCACTCTGTTCCTAACAAATTCTGACTTAATGCGTTCATGAAGTGGGTAGAGTGTAATGTTTGATACAAAATGGAGCTTTCACTTCAGATAAATCCATTCTCTTGTTTGTATTTGAAAATTCTATTGTGGACAATATAACACAGTTACAGGGTGTAGTCTGTTTAGATTCAGTAGTTCGTTGGTGACAGTTACAGTAGAGGTGTTGGCATTGTGACACTATCGCAAATGGGCACTTCAGATCACCCTGTTCATACAAATGCCGAATGGCACAATCACTGTTTCAGATTAAACTAGAAATGTATTTGTTTGGTCAAATCAATAAACTGAGACAATCACCTTACAGTCACCACAGAAAAACTTTAAACTTTGGTAATTTTTTTTTTGTTTTGTTTTTTTGTAATATACATGTATGAACTGGTCATTGAGTTTTTATATAATTTTAATTTGCTGCTAAATGAAGAATAGACAGGCAAAGATAATTTATGGCAAAGTGTTTAAATTGTTTATACATAAATAAAGTCTCTAAAATTCATTTGAGCATTTCTTTTGTCTGCACATTTACATTTGTTTTTATATGTATGCCAAGGTCGAAACAAAAACAACAAAATAACAGGAAATCTCTTTATGAGACAGAACAAAAAGGGCTACGAGTATAAATCATGAAAATATTTTCTTTGTTTCATGTCATGCACATTTACAACATTGCAACAGGGATTTTAATTCTTAACTGGTTTATTGGCTGTTGTATTTCTTACAAGTTAATGGTGCATGTGCTTGTTTTGGATAAACAGTTTGAGTTGCAATATTTATGAATCACTGGGGGAGGGGGGACCCAAACAGCCAAAGTTTGAAAGTAAGCAGTGATCTCCCCAAGACCGCAGCCTGAAGGATTGGTCTTCATCAAGGAAATGGTTATGCTCCAGAGGTGTCAACAGCTCAATCAGCTACTCACAGCTGTATGAATTCTGATCTGAGACCATTAGGAACCGTCTTTATAGGATATGTGTTTTATATGGGCAATAGAGGTGATACATTTTCATGAACTATATCAATAGAAAAATGTTGTTTTGCAGTTTCTGCCTTTTTAGTTGTGGGTCTAAATGATTTATTGCTTTTTGGGGTATGCTTAAAATTCTGTGTACTTTAACTTAGACTTAAATGAGATTAGGAAGAGTATACTTTATTTTTTTAAAGAAATGGTAAAGTCTCTCTCTCTCTCTCTCTGTATGTGTGTGTGTGTATATATATATATATATACACACACACACACACCATATTTTTCGCTATAAGACATACTATTTTTCTCCCAAAAGTTGGGTCAGAAATGTCCATGCATCTTATGGAGCAAATGTTCCTTTTTTTCAGCTGCTGCAGGGTGAGGGTAGGGGTGAGGGATGACTGTACGCCGTCTCCCCCCACACCCCACAGCAGCTGAAGAAAATTCATTATACTGACCTTCCTCCTAGCTGAGCTAGTAGCGGCTGAATCCATGGCGAATAGAGCCGACAAGAGCAGAAGGCACCAAGGAGTGCTGTTGCTTTCAACCTTGCTCATTCTGCAAAAGTACTAACAGGAAGCGGCTCACTGGTACACTGGAGGAAAGTCAGAAGGGAAGCAGGCAGGAGGGGATGGACGGCAGGGCAGGAGGACTAGCAAGCAGGGGAAAGAGAGCAGGCAGGAAGGGGAGGAGGGAAGAAAGTAAGGGAGGGCAGGCAGGCAGGTCCAGGAGGGCATGAGGACAAGCAAGTGAGGGAAAACAGGAGGGCTGGTAGGCAGGTGAGAGAGGGCAGGCAGGGATGGGATTGCAAGCAGGCATATATATTAGACTCTAAACTGAAATAAATTAAATTTAAATAATCTATATTACACAAATAATGTATTTAACATGCAGTGTTAAAAGGAGGATTAAAGGTTCACAATTTTTCACTGAAATCATCTTTCCATTGCATTTAGGAATATATATGTAGAATCTCTTCCTTGGCATCTGTCAGGTATCATGCTCTGTATGAATAGAAAACTAAAATTACTTTCCCCTAATTTAAAATTTCTTACCTAAATTTACTACTTCTCTTATCACTTTTCATTTTGTCTCACTCACTTAATTTCTCACCACATCTTTTAATTTGGCTCACCCCTTTAACTCCCAGTCCTTTTTAAAGTAGAGCTCCAGCTCATTTGGTCCAGGGGGTGATTCTTAAGAAGGAAAGGGAAAATACTTCCTGATCGGTCTTTAATTTTGGAGTGCTGCCCCTGCTCTGAGTAACTTGCTGATTTCATCTCCTGATTCTCAGGCGCTGTGATCCTCTTCACTTCCTATTCCTGTGTGATTTGGTGAATAGAACAAGTGCAGTACCAGAATGCTGATGTAAAATTGCTGCTGTGCTTGCTCTATTAACTCAGACACTCAGGAACAGGTAGTTAAGAGGATCACCGTGTCAAGAGAAGAAAAAAATCGTCAAGTTACAAAAATCAGGAGCAGAGCTGGAACATTAAAGACAAATACTGATCAGTAAGTAGGTCCCCCCTTCCCCTTTAAGAATCACGCCTGAATCTAATGAGCTGGAATTATTTATTTTTTTCCTTTCTCTGTTACCCTTTACTTTATGTTTTCTTTAAATTTCTGCTGTCCCAGGCAGCTTGTTACTGAAATAATAAATATTTGTGTATCTTTATTAAAGTTTGTCATTGCATCTCTATGTGTGCGTTATTATATATGTGAATGTCTTATATTTCGATCAGTGTGACTCTTGGTGTACATATCTTTGTGGCACAGTAATTGTGTATCTTAATGATGTTACTGTCAATGTGATTTACTAACCCATTCACAATGTCTAAAGCATGACACTCATACCACATATATGCTTTCCTATAAAGTGACTTCAGAGTAGTAGTTTAATAGTAATGTTAGAGGTTAAAAACTGCCTCCAATACATATACCTTAACAGTACTCAATTCACCAGTACTTTACCAGTACTCACTTTACTCTGGGCATCACTCACTGTCCTCCTGAAAGCCACATTTGTATAATCAGTAATATATATATATACTACTTTAGTATATTTTGTAGTTCATTTTAGGTATTCATTTAGGTGGAGCTTGGAATTCTTTATAAATATGTGTAAATATTGCAATTTTCTTGTAATTGATTTTTTAAAAAAATGTGTACATTGAAGCAAATAGATCAAAAGAATGCAAATTATATTTTACACCGATTTTGTATTAAAAGTGTCTAATTGATTCTATGTGTTATTGCCTGTATGTCCAAGTATTGTTTATGTGCTATTGCTTGTATTCGGACTGTGAAAACACAGTCAACATAAATCAGTGTATCAGTGTATCCCTGTCTTTATGATGTGTATCTCAAAGTCTTAGAATGTATTTAAGTATGTCTCGCTATGAGTATATGTTAATGAGTGTGCATCCATGAGTGCCAGTTCCAGTGTGAGTGTACCAATATGTCATTTCTACAGCTTACTAGCTTCTGATTTTTAATGTGAATGTATGTATGTTTTAGAGTTAGAGCACTTGTGTGTATCTGTCATCTGAGTATATTGTATTTATTTACGTTTGTATATACAGTAGCTCTGTATTACACAGTGCTTTGTCATTTACTTCAGTCCCTGTCCCGTGGAGCTTACAATCTAGTTTCCCTATTCAGTCACACACACAGATGTATGTGTTTGGATTTTGGGAGGTGTGGGGAGAACATATAAAGTACAAACTCCATGCAGACGAAGTCCACAGTGGAATTGAACCCATAACCCAGCACAGTAAGGCAGCAGTGCTAACCATCGAGCCACCACACTGCCTAGTTAGTTAGTCATGACCATAATTAGTATGTGTCTTGGTAACTTTTCCTATAGTAGTGAGTTGAATTAGTGAGTGTTGTGTGTCATGGTGCTTGTGTCTGTTTAATGAGTGTTGATGTATCTGAGAGTGTCAGTGAGCATTTGTCAGATTTCCAGTGAGTAGAAACTTTGTATCTGTTAGTAAGCATGTGCATCAATAGAGTTGTGCCTCTATGTGTCTGTCAGTGTTTGGTAGTGTTAAGTATAAGTTTTTGTCTGTTTTGTTAATCTGTAATGAAGTCATTGAATGTTTGTTTTGGTGTGGATCAGTGAACATGTATGTATCCATACGTGTCTTATTTGTTTTTAGAAGTTTAGTTTTGCTTTAGTTTTGTTTATGTAAAATGTGGTTTTCAGAAAAGGGTGGAGTTTACCTTTAAAAAAAAGGTTTAAATACAAATTCAAAATCCAGATAGTATATATGTATATACGGAGTAGATGGTAAGGCATTTCAGTTTTTACAGGATGGAGCACAGAATGGTATTTTGGGCATTATGAACTCATACTGCACATATTACAGGAGTTTTCCTTTAATTCATTTAACATTAGCTAGACCAGATTAAAGCTGGAAGGTTAACTTTGGTTTATTAATCTATTAAAGTCCAAAGACACATAATACAGATAAAGGCATTTTACCTTTATTTAAAATATAGGGCTGGATACCACACTAAAAATTGCATAGACTAATACAGAACTTACTGCAACTTCAAACCGGATGAATGTCATTAATTTATCTGAGTGCAAAGTCTTGAAGAATTCATTACAGGTAGATTTTATTTGACATAACCTCCTAGTCTTGTAATACATCAGAATCACACATCAGGAGCCTTACATGTTCTTTTACAATACAGGAGGTAAATGATGAGACCCAAAGAGTCAGAGCACTGTTCAGTAATAAACTGGATTGAAATACAGTTATGTTACTCTAGTTTACTCGAAGCCTAAAAATATTTCATATGTAATAATCTCAATAAAATCTTTGAAATACAAAAAAACAGCTGTAATATCAAAACCATCTGCCTCAAATTGTGTAGGTCTCATTTGTGCCACAAAAATAGTGCTGAGGCATGGACAGGTGTGTTACGGTTTCTGCCACCAAAATTTTAGCAGAAAATCTTTTAAGTAAACCTGTAAATTGCCAGGTGAGTCCTCCATAGATAGGAATAGTAATCAATAAGCCTTAGGCTCCCATGACCTTGTCATCAGTATACTGGTTGTCCTTCTGTGGACCACTTCAGGAATTTACTAAGGACTACATACTGGGAACATCTCACAAACTGCATTTTTGCCCAATTATCTTGTTTTTTTGCCAGTGTCTCTCAGATCCTTATAACTGCCCATTCAGAACATTTTCTGTTCTGAAAAAAACTATTTCAAAATATGACTGTTCACTTCACCTCTTCACAGGTGTCAATGTAACAAGATAATCAACTAACCTATCAGTAATTTTAATGTAATGGTTGATCAGTGTATACTGTATATATTACCTGTATGCAAGTGACTTGTAGCACAGACCTGTCAGGCATAGAGGTAGTTAGTTCACAATTTCAAGCAGCTGTGAAAACAACAAGAAGCCAACTAAGCAAGGTGGAGTGGACTTGTGTGGGCTGTGATAAACCTGTGGGCCAGACTCCCCTAATATGCCCATATGCTTGGGCTCCAGTGAGATTCACTCTATGGGGGTTATTCATCAAAGTTTGAACAGTCGCGTATATGCCCGTATTCGCATCCATTTGTGACTTCTCCAACTCTGCTTATTCAACAATATCTGCGATGTGACGAATTCGAGACAAATTCTGATACTTACTCCAGTCGCGGACTTATGGAGCTCTTCGCATCAATTTGCGTGCACGTGCACAGGTAATTCAGCTATTCAGCATGTGACAGAGTCTGAAGAAGGGGCGGATTCTGCAGTGCGTACTGCTCCAATACACCTGTTTGCCTTCACCACAAAAGAGTGGCGAATTTAGGGGATTGATGGCAGGGCTCCAGTGTAGAGTTAAATGACCATTCAAAAGTAACAATGGCGACTAAATTAGTCTACTGTTAAACATGAACTAGGCACAAGGTGACATATAAAAATAAGTATAAATCACTTATATACAGTTAGGGGGATATGATGAGAATGATGTCACTGCCTTTCACTGGAGAAGTTCTCCTCACTCTGCATGACTTCTCATCCTACTATCGTGCAACTGACTATGCCGCACTACACATGTGACGGTGTTTGACGCTGTCCACTGCTTCATGAATAAGAGGAAGTGAATTTGTGACTTCCTAATCATATTGATGCAAACAGACGCGGAGACACTGTGCAAGGCGAATTTGAACTTTGATGAATAACCCCCTATGCAATATAAGCTGTGACCCAAAAAGGAAGTATAGTATAACATTTTAGAAACCTGTTGATTAGTAACAGGTGGCATGTCAAGCTTGTACTGCATTGTAGTAGCTATAAAGAACCATATCCTGAAAAATGGCATCTGCTACAAAAGAACTGAAATGTATTGGTTTATATGACCCTTTTCACTTAAAGACATTGTAGAGGTGGGAATTTCAGAGGAATGCTGTACATAAGAAGAGAAATAAACACGGGTTCACAGGTTGATAGCTAATATCATTCTAAGCCCGGATGATACAACAGAAGAGGGAATGTAAACCTCCAGGAGACACCGGCACATTGATAGACCTTATGAGTGAGTATCTTCAAAGAATGGTAAATAGTCTCAGGTTGTCATCAGAGAAATGTGAACAAGTGGGCACAAGAGACAGTGAGAGAATAAAAACAATGCATAATTTCAAGTCAGATGATTAAGATAATTTATATCATCACATACTGCCAGGTAGTTTCACAGCAACAAATCATTATCTTCTAGATGCCACAATGTTTCCTCCCCTTACTCTTGAATCATTAACAATTTTAGATCCTCCTTGGTTTGGGGAAGGTTATCTATTCTACCTGGCATAATCAAGCTATCTATTCTACCTGGCATAATCAAGCTATCTATTCTACCTGGCATAAACAAGCTATCTATTCTACCTGGCATAAACAAGCTATTTATTCTACCTGGCATAATCAAGCTATCTATTCTACCTGGCATAAACAAGCTATCTATTCTACCTGGCATAGACGTGCTATCTATTCTACCTGGCATAGGCGTGCTATCTATTCTACCTGGCATAGGCGTGCTATCTATTCTTAGAAAATAAAGTATACCAACCGCTTCAATCCTCTTAACAATCTGTAAAATCGGGTGCTCGGAGCATCAGACGTCTTGCTGTACAAGGAAAAAGGGGTTTTCCAGCACTCCATTCACTGTAAAATAATAGCTTTTATTCCTATGCGTTTCGTGCACAGCACTTATTCATTCATCCTATCTATTCTACCTGGCATAGATGTGCTATCTATTCTACCTGGCATAGGCATGCTATCTATACTACCTGGATTAGATGTGCTATCTATTCTACTTGGCCTACATGTGCTCATCTATTCTACCTGGCCTACATGTGCTATCTATTTTACCTGGCATAGACATGCTATCTATTCTATCTCGCATAACCAAGCTATATATTCTACCTGGCATAGACGTGCTATCTATTCTACCTGGCATAGGCATGCTATCTATTCTACCTGGCATAGACGTGCTATCTATTCTAACTGGCATAGGCATGCTCTCTATTCTACCTGGCATAAACAAGCTATCTATTCTATCTGGCATAAACAAGCTATATATTCTACCTGGCATAGACGTGCTATCTATTCTACCTGGATTAAACAAGCTATCTATTCTACCTGGCATAAACAAGCTATCTATTCTACCTGGCATAAACAAGCTATCTATTCTACCTGGCATATACGTGCGATCTATTCTACCTGGCATAGGCATGCTCTCTATTCTACCTGGCATAAACAAGCTATCTATTCTGCCTGGCATAGATGTGCTATCTATTCTACCTGGCATAGGCGTGCTATATATTCTACCTGGCATAAATAAGCTATCTATTCTACCTGGCATAGACGTGCTATCTATTCTACCTGGCATAGGCGTGCTATATATTCTACCTGGCATAAACAAGCTATCTATTCTACCTGGCATATACGTGCTATATATTCTACCTGGCATAAACAAGCTGTATATTCTACCTGGCATATACGTGCTATATATTCTACCTGGCATAAACAAGCTGTATATTCTACCTGGCACAGACGTGCTATCTATTCTAACTGACATGGGCGTGCTATCTATTCTACCTGGCATAAACGTGCTATCTATTCTAACTGACATGGGCGTGCAATCTATTCTACCTGGCATAGACCTGGCATAGGCATGCTATCTATTCTACCTTGCATAGATGTGCTATCTATTCTAACAGACATGGGCATGCAATCTATTCTACCTGGCATAGACGTGTTATCTATTCTACCTGGCATAGGCATGCTATCTATTCTACCTGGCATAGGCGTGCTATCTATTCTTCCTAGCATAGGCGTGCTATCTATTCTACCTGTCATAGGCATGCTATATATTCTACCTGGCATAAACAAACTATATATTCTACCTGGCATAGACGTGCTATCTATTCTAACTGACATGGGCGTGCAATCTATTCTATCTGGCATAGACATGTTATCTATTCTACCTGGCATAGGCATGCTATCTATTCTACCTAGCATAGATGTGCTATATATTCTACCTGGCATAGGCGTGCTATCTATTTTACCTTGCATAGATGTGCTATCTATTCTACCTGGCATAGGCGTGCTATCTATTCTACCTGTCAAAGGGAAGTAAGAGACATACCAAAAGAAAGTTTATCTACCATAAAAAGAACAACGAAAAAG
>WMED01020066.1:0-12124 GCA_019650415.1 Pipa parva
TATTTTGTTGATTTGGGAACATTTTATGTAGCTTATCAGGTGTTAAGTACCATCTTGTGAATATTTTATAGTTAGTTTCTCTTAGTTTTTTGCAGCGGACACTGTAGTGGATAGATTGTGTTATCTGTTTGAATTGCATATCTGTGATAAGGGTGTTTAGGTTCTTCTCCCAAAGAAGTATGTGGCTTGGTTTTGTTGGTTCAGGTGGTGTGCATAGACATTTATATATGAAGGAGAGGAAACATTTGGTTATGTGAGAGTTCATTATGAGTTTCTCAAATGGCAAGATGTCTCTGTTGGTTGCATCTTTCCACTCTGGTTGTTGCAGGAGATGGTGGACACTAATATTTCTACTCATCTTAGTGGAATGTATGCTATTCTCTATAAGTCCTACCAACTTACCCATAAAGCACAGGTCATACACACAATATCATTTCACTTGCTATTTCAACTGTCCTAAAGTTAAAGTTCTTTAGGTGGAATTGAACTGGAACTGTTTCTGTAATAGCAAAAGGGACTTAACACCATCCCATGTGCTCAGCCCCTATCATAATGCATCAATAAAATCAGTGAGCAGTAATATATGCATTAATAATATCAGTGTCTTCCTATTGCTAGTTAAGTATCCAGATCTTATTACAACAAAAATTTTGGAGTATAACTATAGCACAAAGTCCACACAAACAGAATGTGCAAGTATTGGTTGATTTTGTATACTACATTGGGCACAACCAGATTTTTAAAATCTGTAGTATATTAAATCCAACAATGTTAACACATTTAGTCTGTGTTGATCCCAATTTATACTTAGCATTGGGGCAGAAAAAGAAGACAGTGACAAGGATGGAAAAGCAGTGACAGTCACAGGACCGGGAAGACCATCTAAAAATCTAAAATGATGCAGTGGCATTTGCATACTGTGAGAATCTAGATGGGTCCTTCAGATGAGCCTTAAAGGCAGTATTTCTGTGACATGGACAAAGCCAGGATCAATGTCCGTAGCAAATACATGTGTAATGTTTATTGTTTAAACATATTGCATTCATGTTCCAATAAGAAACTAGAAACTAAAGACTTCAGGCATGCAGGCCCCAAGACTGTCATTTGCAGCCCCCGGGGCACCAGAGAACCAGAGAAATCCTCAGGACAGCAGAATTTAGGCTCAGGGAGGAGCTTACTTGCCAGTCTCCCTTACCTGTGCACAGTGCATTGGTAAGGAAGTGGTTAAAATGTGGTACAAGAAAAAAATGGTGGAGGGGGCAGAGCATATCAAATTTGAAAATAATTCAGCCTATTAACTTCAGTTCTTTAATATGTGCAGTCTATTTACTCAACCAATTTTGAGACCCCTGGTCTAAACTGACATACATATTCTATAGGTAAAATATAGCATGAATTTGTGAGTGTAGTCAGAGTCAAACCAAAGGTCAGTGCAGACAGCAGGATTTGTGGGAAAGACCAAAAAAAAGCAATAGTTTGGGCAGGTTAAAAAAATGATTGTTGGTTTTCATGCTTGGGTTGTGGAGTGTCTGCTAGAAATCGTGTTGACTTCTAGCAGACACTCCACAAACCAAGCCTGGAAACCAACAATCATTTTGTTAACCTGCCCAAGCTATTGCTGTTTTGGTGTTTCCCAACCCAACTGAATGCAGAACAACTACAGAAAAAATCACATAAAGGGAACTGAGTCAAAAATGCTGCAATGCTACTACCAATGCACACATAGACTCTTCTTCTTCTTCTTTTTTTTTTTGCATATTGAAATTATTTTTGTTCATGCGTTTTTAATTTAATAATTGATGTTCTCATGAATCCAAATCCGTCTTGGTGACAATCCCAAGAAAGAACGTTTACAGAGTAACAGATTGGAATACAGCAGAGCTTTCCAAGCAGTAACTCACATTTTCTGTCAGACTAACAGCAAGATTAAATTGGTTCCATGCAGCAACAAAACTGATTTTTAAGGTTTTAATTAAAGTTTAAATATCACAGAAACAATTTCATGTATTCATTTAATATCAGCTACAATATCTACAGCAATTTGTTGCATTTAGTATGTATTGACAGTTTAAAAAGCCAGTGACATCAAAACATGCACCATATGCCTTTATACTGACTATACATTTATTTTACACTTACAAAAAAACTGAACTGGAATCTTCATATAATATGATTCTGGCACAATAAATAAACATTGCTTTACTGTTTTACTGTGATCAGACGTGCAGTTTTTATCATTTTTTTCCATTTAACTGTAGCATTTTCTGCCTTTGCACAGGTCTCTTAACTGAAGCACTGTTCTGATAATTTCACTATTCTTCACTGAATGAATAATGGTTTGTATATAGACCTGTAGCCTACATCAGGTTATGAGGCTATATTTTTCTATCATATAGATAGCCTATACCTCATGCTCATTAAAGTGACACATACTGATGTGTTATTAATGAAACTAAAGACAAATTATCCATTAGTCAAGCAGAAAATAATTTCAATACCTTCTCACAACTACAATAAATACATTTGGTCCCTGCTATTTTACTATACAGTATACATTGTTTAGCAAGTCATTTGATACAGCACATTCTATTATCTACATAAAATACTTAGATGCTCAAAGTGCCAGTGACTTGTCTCTGCACTGATTAATGTCTAGCATATGAAAATACACTGTTTCAAGGCAAATTTCAAGTAAACAATGAACAAAGGAGTCCTAATATAGATCCTTGAGATACATTTTGGAAAACAGACAATTACAATTGCAGTCAGTATCCCATTCTGTCCTTTATTATTATTATTATTTTGAGCCCAAGGTGCAATGCCCAATCACCCATGTGCACAGGGGTGTAGTTCTGGGTCCCTTCTCTACTCCCTGACCCTATTCTGTCCATATATATATTTTTTACAGATGAGTGTATGCCCCTCTGTTCGCTTCTTTTATGGCTAGCTACCAGCTACACAAGGACACTGGTGACTTCGTTGGTTAAGATGGTACCACCGATCCTGGATCTGGGTCACCCATACCTCATGTCAACTGGCAAGAACACAGCTACTGCACCTGATTCTCAGCCAAACTGATAAGCCAAAAGACCGAGAAGTGACTTATTCTGTCCTTATTTTTTTTTATTTTATTTTTTTTTTACACACAGTGTTGCGTATGCCCCTTTGCTCGCTTTTGTATGGCTGACAACCTGCTGAGCCAGAACCCTAGGACATTAGTCAGGGAGTATGTTGCTCAACAACCATCCTGCACAGGCCTGAAACCTGGTCTGCCATGTTCCATGGCTAACCAGCCGTTACGACAAGAAACTGGTGCCTGGTCGGAGCGTACATTGCCCACACAACATTACCTCCAGGTCTGGAGCTGTGATGATATATATTTATTGCCAATGGCATGTGGATCGAAGCTACCATACCTGATTCCCAACATTACCTGATAAGAACAGATACTATACTTGATCTTAGCCAAAAGGCCGATCAGGGTGACATAATGGACTAACAAAAATATCAGTCAACCATTACTCATTTTCAGGCATTTACAAAAGCACTGATTTATTTAAGTCATGGAGACAACCTGAGCTAGTAGGGAGACTTAAGGCAATGCTTTCTGGGAACATTTGCAAAAAAAAGGGTTGCAATGTTTAACATTGCAAAATTTACAGACATATTTATTTCCAGACACACATTCAAAAAAACTAAAGAGGTGGGTCAGTGCCCAGAAATGACAAAACCTTCCGCTTTCCTGTCCTATGACTCTTTACCTCTTACAATACTTGTCAGTTGGTTCAGGCATTAGAGATGAAACCTATAAAATATATTTCCATATTAAATGTGTCTTCCAGTGTGCAGCATACAGTTCTATGCACTATACAATCCTCTCTCACTGTATTTCATCTGGTTAAGAAGAAAACTATTCCCTTATGCCTCAGTTGTTAAATAAATTATCTGAAAGTGACATTTCTCTGAACAGTATTCACATCAAAATAAGCCAAATAAGCAGTTTAGAAATAGAAACAACAACAAAACCATCTAATAGGAAATTAGCTCAAACAAACACATAAAAATCATATCAACAAATAAATTACAAATCTAATTAGTTGGAATAAGCAAATGAAAATGGGATCAACAAAGACTCACAAATATCAATAACAGAAGGGACTGTCTACAGTTATAGACTGGAATGTGACCTTTATAAGTAAAACACTGAAGATGGAGAGAAAGTTTAATAATTGCCATTAATATTGGTAAAATGTTTTAGCTGATCCGGCATAAAATTTATACAGGGAAACAAACATAAGCAGTGAATTAAAACTGCTAAATAAAACTACAATTAGAGATATATTTTTAAATGAACATGGGGGAGAGTAAAGTTATTGGCAAAATGTAATATTTCATTCACATGTTTCAGATGGAACAGTAGGATTATTAAAGAGTATGGGGGGAATTCACGATTGTGCGAAGTGAGCTCTGAAGCCTTCGGCTCACTTCGCACTGACTGATATGCGCTCACTGATGTCCTGCACGTGGACAGCAGCGAGTGCATTAAAGGGATTCCAGTCTCGGCGAGACCAAAAGAGTTGCCTCGCCGAGACTGGAATCCCTTTAAAGCACTCGCTGATGTCCGCGTGCAGGACATCAGCGAGCACATATCAGTCAGTCCGAAGTGAGGCGAAGACTCCGCACCTCACTCCGGACTGCGTGAATTCCCCCCTATATCTTAAAATATCTATTTTTGTATGTATTTAAAATCACTTGAAATCACATGACTAGTTCGTCTAGGTAGTATTTTTTGAAACATGAATGGCAGTGGAATTATGATAGCATGTGTTTTTGTGCACATTTTTATTAATTCCATATACCGCATCAAACCTTTAAGTCCTCCACAAATCTCCTTTTGTCTCATATACAAAAATCCAGTCTTGTTTGTTGTGTAGGAGTCTTTCTTTACACAGAGAATTACTGATGGTCTTATTGACTAAAGGCCAGATAGCTATCTATACCTATGAATCTATACATGTGAATTTGCATTTGACCACCACTTCACCATGTTCACTTATTGAGCAAACTCTGTGATGTGGTGAAGACTAATTTGGCAGACTATGACAGTTGCAGTTTTACTGAACACTTTGTGTGGGTGTGTCCTTTGGCTATTGACCAAGTGACAGAGTATGTCAAAGGAGTGAATGCGACTAGGTGTACTGCTCCAAATTCACCCATCTGACTTCGCCACATCAGAGTGGCAAATAGGGGGTTGATGGCAGGGCTCTGCATTCTACTTCTATTCATCTGACTTCACCACACAATGTATCCAACATTTGTCATTGTCCACTTGTTTGACAAGTCTATTCATCTCTTAGGGGGTAATTCAGGAAAGTGTAAACTCACCTTGCGATGCTTTGCATCAGCTCATTGAGACTGGTACGCGCTCCCTGGTCTCCTGCACATGGAGATCAGCAAACGCTTTAAAGGTACTTCGGCGAGGTGAGAATCAAGTATTCCAGTATATGTTACATACTTTATTAAAGCCTGTAACTCCTCCTTCTCAGGCTACATACTCCTTCCATATTCTGCCTATGTAGGCTATTCTGGAGGAAGCTGCTAGGCACATTCAAAGACTGTCATTTGGCTATGGAGGCAATATATGGTACCTTTATTTTTGTATTGTAACATCATTTGAGATATTTAACAGTGACATCTATTATCCATTTACAGAGTAAAAGTCACATGGCAACCTTTCTGGGCACAGTTTGTCAATTTGGCAGCAGTGCAAAAAGTTAACAATAGCATCATAAATTGATAATAGTTCTCCTTTGCTTTCTAACAACTTCACACTTTATAGGATATAGTTAGCACAAGGTCACAGGGTCATGAGAGCCCTTTCAATGGATTATAAAATAGCTAATAGGGAGATGCATGTATTAAACCACAAAAGGTAGTAAAAAAAACACAAAACATGACAAAATTATTTTTGTTATTGGCAGAAGAAGAATTTGATATGATGGACATTATAGGGACTAAGCTGGATGAGTCTCATGACAGGGCAGTAAATCATAAAAATGTCATTTTAAAAATAGACAGAGCAGGTGGACAATGGAGTAGATATCTGCAATATAAATTACAATGTTGACTGCTTTGGAGTAGAAATACACAGTGGGCGTAGGAGTACTATAAAACAACACTTATATGGGGGAGTAGAAATGCATAAGGACATAAATGAAATCTAAAATGAGTGAAAATGTAAGGTTCTAATTATGGGCATTATTAACAGAAGTTGGTAGAGAAAGCAACAAATAAAGGCAGGTATTATAGAGAATATATGATAACCTTGTTGGATTTAATGGTTGGAAGCATTCCAATAATTTCTAGTTATGGTTATATAACAAATACAGTGGAGATTTACTAGAAATCTAATCAAAAAGGAATCTCCCTTAGTAGATAAAGAACTCTTCTTGAATCTGAGATGGTTTCTTATGTGAATACTTTAGCATGGCATCCTTCACTGGGGAATTGTGAAATCTCCACATGAAATTCATCCAAACATATAGAAAGAAGAACACCAGCAAGTGCAGTTGTGCATTAAACACAACATGTATAATAAACTTTTATAAAAACAGTGGATCTACTAATTAGTGATGCATGTATTTCAGGTCAAATTTGCAATGATGAAAAATATTACTGAACACACTGAGGTGCGGAGTGTTCCCCTCACTTCGGACTGACTGGTCTGTGCTCGCTGATGTCCTGCACGCGGACATCAGCGAGCACTTTAAAGGGATTCCAGTCTCGGCTAGGCAACTCTTTCGGTCTCGCCGAGGCTGGAATCCCTTTAATGTGCTCGCTGATGCCCGCGTGCAGGACATCAGCGAGCGCAGATCAGTCAGTCCGAAGTGAGGCGAACACTCTGCACCTCACTTTGGACTATGCTGAATTACCCCCTATATCTCCCATCCTCAAAAGGGTTATAATATCAGAATAAAATCATATGCCACATGCCTATCAGAATCAGTAGTGTATGCACTCAAATGTGCCTGTGGGTTGTTACGTATATGTAGGACAAACCAAAAGGTTTATGCAAACAAGGATAAATGAACCTAAGGAAAATATAAGGAAAACAGAAGATTCGTCTGTTGCTAGGCATTTTTCCTAATTAAGACACAATGTGAGCCAGCTATGGTAGCTCATACTTGAGAAAGTGGAAATCCCCAAAAGAGGAGGGGATAGGCAGAAACTGATGTTGCAAAGGGAGTCATACTGGATTAGGTAAATGAACACAGTTACTCCCAATGGTCTGAATGAATGTTTATGCCTTAAATTCACCTGCTATGAAAATATACCATAGAATGTATATAATGTCTGGTTCATGTTATGTTATTTTATGTTTATGTATATTTTATACAAACACTGTAATTTTGTGCCATTTATGAAAATGTGGTGGAATTTATATGGCCTTTAACCTGCACTCAATTGAACACTTTTTTTAAGGAATCCCACATGAATCTGATTAGAGGAATGTGTCATATAGACAACGAGGAGGTGGCTTTAATGTTTAAATATTGGAAGGTTTCACTTGCTGTTACACTTGTTGAGTGTATTGCACTATATTACCCAGTAAAGCGTTGCAGCACAGCTGTGGTTGCTGGGGTCCATCTTTCTATATGTTTGGACAAAAAGGAATTTCCCCACTTGGGCTGAATTTGACCAGTTCGAAGGTTTGTTCTTCTTCTACCAGATGGAGAGGTATTTTTAAAGGTTGGACTTAATGGAATTTATTTTGTTTTTTGACCTTATCTAACGAATTGTATACATATATGTAATTGCATTGATTAGTTTTATCACTTTGTTTTTATAATTCTAAGCTTACGTTATTATACTATGCCAGTTTGATGAATGTTTTACCATCGATAATGGAAGCTGTAGTTTAATTACTTACTTAATACTAAAGCATTTCCACTGATGAATAATTAATAATGTTTATTTTTCTATTTGTATCTATCTTCATTTGTAGCCATTCTCTATCTATGGATCCTGGAAGAGCAGCCTTGACTATTATGTATGAAAAACATGAAATGCATCAATGTAAAAAAACAAACAAACACAGATTTCTTGCTTGATGAATAATGAGTGACTCTATAATGGCACCAGAATCCTTTGAGAGTTCATAGAACAATCACTCCCTTTTTTCAGGAAATATGGAGGAAGTTCCAGCCCAATGGAAGTTGCACATTAAATTACACATTAAAGGCTGCTGGAAAAATGAATTAATTTTAAAGCAAGAGATAAATTAAGCCTTAAGCCTTAAGTATTACCCTTATCTTCAAAAACACATATTGCTATGCAGAAGACTGTTGATAAGATTTTATTTATGTACCTCTAAACCCCAGTAGCATATGTTTTCAACATTTAATAAAATGTTTAAGTAGTACTTCATAAATTTAACAGGGGGAAAGGTGTAAGTGGTTTTAGAGCATACTTAGAAGTAGCAAAAGACTTCAAAGTTAAGTTCAAGTTTATACACTTTTTTGGGCAGAATTTAATAAACTCGATACTTTTCAATTGGATTATTTGATGGAAAGGTATACTTTACATACTTTACATAAGTAGTGTGGCTACCTTTCCATCGAAAAGTATCAACTGGTAAAAATCAGTCTAAAAAGTATAAAGCAATATTTACCGATCGAACAGCCAAGATATACAGGGAATACATTTGAAAAGAAGAAATCGGCCTTTTCGAGTTTATCAAATTTTGCCCATCAGTGATAAACTAAATTGAATGTGAGTAAGGGGTCCTTAGAATCCCAGTGTTGTGATTATTACAGCCCATGCATAGTAGATACAGTAATGAACACCAATTTAGCTAATACTCCACTTAGGAGTTAGTAGGAGATGATGAAAATACTAACCCTCCTCACACCTGAAAATATCCTGTGGTGTAAAGATCACCAACTCATCAACTATTCTGATGAAATGTATATGCGTTCAATTTATAATAGCGGTAAACCTGTGACATACGAGTCCACAGATATTCATGAGAAATGTAGGTGCAGGGGAACAGTATCACTAAATTAGTCATAAAAAGTTTTGGTTAAAATATAAATTGTGTGTAATACTTTTATCCTTTGCAAGAGTAGAAACTGGTTATATAATGCAAACTATCTAAAAACCCATTTTAGAAAGTTTTGTGAAAAAAAGAAGTCTAGCTCAATCCATGAAGTTCTATATCAGCTACTACTACATTATAATGACACACATGAAGGCTTTTTAAGTTTCTTTTCAGCTAACTCTGTATTGACACATGGGGGGCAAAACAGGCTAAAGGAGAAAAAAATACTGAGGCTTTGTAAGACAGAAAGCAGTAAGATGGAAACAGAATGGTATTCTTTAAGACAAAATTCAAAGGGTGAGAGTGCTTAGGGCAGACATTGCCACAGGGAACATTGGATTCTACAAGACCAGGGCAACACTGTATAGGCTATAGTGCACCTGGGACCTGTTACACCTTTAAAGGTACTAGGCTGTGCTGAAACAGGAGGTTGTGGATTTTCTTACTATAGCAGGGTTGGTGCAGATCAATACCGGGTTGTGGTGTCTATGGAGCTCCTCAAGTCTTCACCCTAAACCCTCACAAGTAGGTAAGGCCTTTGCTTCTAGTGACTTCCAGGCTGCTGCCCTTGAGTTAATGTCCCACTGATGGCAGCTGCCAGAGACACTGAAGGATTCAATGGAAGAGTAACAGGAACTGCTAAACAGTAACAATGATTCAGGGTCTGCGGAACTGTAACACAGGAAGTCATGGAGCAGCATATAAGGGTCTGTAACACACAGAGATGCAGTGTAACAAGAAGTAATCATAGCAGCCTGGGAAGTCATACAATAAAGAACCACTGAGACTTAAACTGTGACTCTAGGCTGCTGAACTGACTTCTCCCTAAGGCTGTAGATTCACTGCTGCAAACTGGAGACATACAAGGCTCTGGATCAAAGCACTGAAGAGCTGACCCCACTAAAGCAGGTATGGTAACCCTGAATAGAAAGGCTTACAGGACACTGGAGACCAAGAAAGTGACATAGGTCACATGAAAAAAAAAAACCTTTACCCTTGTATCCAGTGTTTCAATGTGGCACACTACCAAGCTTACATGTGTCCTTTACTTTTTTATGTCTTTTCTTCTGACCATTGAAGTTATCCTGGATATACCCATGTTGTCTGCAAGGCCCATTGGAAATAGTCCAATGGAAGAACACATGAATTGTTTTTGGCACAGCACAGTCCATGGAAGGCCATTTTCATCTTTCTTGACCCATCATCACAGAACACACCACTAATTACTGAAAACATAAACACTTCTTTATTATGGGCTGTTCCGTGTTAGGCAGGATCTGCAGTTCAAATGGTTTGGTGACAGCAGGTAACAATAAAGATGAAGAAGCGAGGACTTTACTGACAACATGGACCCATCAAGGCCTACTTCATGGGTCAGAAGAGAAGAAGACAAAAAGGGTAAGGGAAACTTTAATGCAAGCCTTTATAACTTCCATATGAATTCAGGCACTGTGCATTGGTAATATAAGGGCAAAAGATGAATAAAAATGTTATTTTAAAGAATCTGAGTCTGAATCCAAAACAAAAACTTCCGTGAAAATATTCTAAACAAAACCATAACACGGCGATGGATCTGGATCTGAAACTAAAACATGAGGAACCTCACACATTCGTACCATCAAGTCAATCAAGTCAATTCCTTTCTTAATGCAAGAATTTGACTTATTAACTCTGAATGCAGTAGACTGGTACAGAATATTGGTTTTATGATTATGCTGTACAAGTCCCTCTATTATTATTTTGACAAGTTTTTTCTCCCTACCTGTGTTATATGATGAAAGTAGATTTGTATTCCCCATTGCATCATTTTACAGTTTCCATATTAAACTTTATTTTCCATGCAGTTGCCATGGACAGCCTGTAACTTGAATAAATATCAGCACTCCAAAGACTGTAAAACTTGCATATCATATGATTACGCGCCCTTTGACATGAAACACATATGAACTACTTTGTATCTTTGTTGCTGTGCTGGATTTTAACTTTGGATAATAAAGGAGCAAGTTTTACAATCTTCAGAGTGCTGATACTGTATATATACTGTATATATATATATATATATATATATATATATATATATATATATATATATATATATATATATATATATATACATATATTTAATATATATTCATTCAATATATTCATTCAGTTTGGCTTTGGAATGTGATGGAAGTCTCTTTATCAAGCACCAAACTGCTTTCTCTAAGGACTCCTGCATGATCATAGGACTGTTGAAGGTATTAGGTTTGAGACAGCATTTCTTTATTTTTTAATAGCCTGTAACTTGGCAACATCTTTCTTGGATTTTATTTAAATGCATAGATTTTCGTCCTCTGCAACACAGAAATTGTACTTTGATGTAAAAATCTATGTTAAAATAGCCAGCAGTGGCTGGCTGATGGAAACCATAAAATAAGTCAACCCAGAACTAAGAAATTCAACTTCCTGCTTCACTATATCATTTCCATAGTGATACAACACAGGATATCTTACACAATCCCCCCTGCTATTATATTTATCCAGAATTGCTATTTGAAGAATCTGATTGGAGGAGCTATAATATTGGCTTCCTTCTGCATCTATTCTCCTCCCACCAAAAATATGTTGGCGTTTTTTGAAGGCATGTAAGGAAGCAAGGAGCAGTTTTGGCTTTCATTTTAGTGTTCAGCTCATCTGGTGCTCTGCTTTCACCACAGCTTTGGTATGTGAACCTGGCAGGTCACTTTATCCAGTAATTGTCCTAAAACAGTTTATTAAGGTTTAGCATTTATAAAAGTGGACCATTCAGAGTAAGACTTGTGAGTGTAAGCCAGTGGTTTCTTTGCTTTGATTAAGTGTATTTTGCTAAGAAGTACTGTATGTATTGTTCATATGCATATTGAATCATTGTGGCTAACTTACTATTAGGGGGGAATTCACGATAGTGCAAAGTGAGGTGCGGAGTCTTCACTTCACTTCGCACTGACTGATATGCGCTCTCTGATGTCCTACACACGGACATCAGCAAGCGCATAACACCAT